>CALYDF020003289.1:0-18919 GCA_944474145.2 Dicrocoelium dendriticum
TGCGTGTTGGAATCTTTGCCTTCGCGCAACCGTCGGACGGTTGTACAACTAACGACACACCATGTTTCCCATGCGGAGAAAAGAGTAATTACTTATATAGCAGAGAGCTTACGGGGTTTCCTCTCTCTCTTTCGCTTTACGCGCAGGAACCCTTGGACTAGCAATTCGGCTTCTTCCGTGGTACCTTTATATACGACGTGCGAAGCAGCTTCATTTTTGTGGTCGGTAGCCATCTGGACAGGTGACATAATGATTGGTGCAACAAGTTTATCAGCAGCGGAAGCGACCATCTCTGCGTTGTTGGAGACCGGAAGCGTACTCATGAGCAGCTCAATTCTAAAACGAAGATCTGACAGCATCGGGAACGAAAACTTGCTCGTTCGCAGCCGGATATCAAGTGATACGTCGGTCTTACGAAAGGCCGCGCGGCCATGCCGGAGGCTACAGCATTTGGCACAATTGAAATGCAACATTTCGCCGTACGCTAGCGCTGCATACTGCTCCGTATTTAGGGCCGTACAAACCTGGTGGTACCATCGGTTGCAGACATAGCAATGCATATCTCCGGAATCGTCTTTTACTGGTATATTGCGGCTTAGACTGCCACGATGTGCGATAACCTCCGAATCCAAGCCACCAAGAAAAACAACCTCGGTACACTGCGAGACCGACATAGTGGAAAGCCTAGTGGAATCATAAAACGTACATGGTAGTTAACCGACCTCAATAAAAAGCCCAAACTGAAGGCATACGGGAGTAAAACTGGGAAAAAGGGGAAAAATTACCAGTAGGCCCCAAGTACACTTTGACCATAACGGCCTTATTCCATCTACGTTACCTTGGATCAGAGAAAATTTGACGATAGCTAAATTCCTTTGCAAGTGTTTATGCAAACACTTGTTTCCACAATATCCTAACTAAAAAGCGGGATCACTATTGCGCGCCAAAAAGTCGAGTCACCACGTAGTACTTTTCATGCTGCTTCGCAGTATACGTACGACATTTGAACAAACTACAGGCAGTCGCAAATTGGAAGTTGCGTACAGCTTGTTGCGCTTCCTGCCAGCTTTTATAGCGTCGGCAGACCATACTTTAAAAAACAGCCGCGTCATTCAACATGGCGTTCGCCAACCGATTAGACCTCCTCCACTTACCATCATTTAAAGCAGCGCGACCTTCACAACTAGTAAAGTTTAACAACTACAATTTCTTGTACATACTTACGCACAAAGCGACACATATACACCACTTTCATATCCAATTATAAAAGCGTTACAATTTAGCCTGCCGTACCGGAACACAAACCCCTCCAGGCCAATTTTTCAATACCAAAGTTAGCCACGGTGCCACGTAGTGGCAACCATAGAACTGCAAGAAATGTGGGCAATAAAAATAGTTGCATCAATTTTACGGCATAAAATACGACTATGTCTGGTATTTTCCAAAAAGCGGCTGATATCTCTGCACATGAGGTTAGTTGCTACTTTAAGTGAGGTCTAATGAAAGAGGTCGTATTTGGCTGTTATTTCGAATTGCAACCATGGAGGCTGACTTCAGGAGCACCTTTGTTGGACATTCGTTTCATAGCTTTGATGAATTCTATTCGCTGTTTACCTCATTTATGCATCGGAACAACGTCAATTTTGTTTGCTGTAGCAGCAAAAGAAGCAAGTATCATAGCGTGAGGTATGATCGCATCGTTTATAAATGCGTGCGCTGTAAGCGCCGCAAAACAAGGAGCAAAGGAATACGGCGAGTCTAGTATGTGGTTTATAATGTTGTTAACCGTCCAATTTAGTTCTCGAGACACCGATTGCAGTGCTCGTGTC
This sequence comes from Dicrocoelium dendriticum, assembly GCA_944474145.2. Taxonomy (NCBI): domain Eukaryota; kingdom Metazoa; phylum Platyhelminthes; class Trematoda; order Plagiorchiida; family Dicrocoeliidae; genus Dicrocoelium; species Dicrocoelium dendriticum. The sequence continues at coordinate 1,830 of CALYDF020003289.1, forward strand.
AATGTTGCTCGGGATGGCCGTAAGCTAAAGGTGCTAACGTTCCAGCTCTCCCACAACCATCCATGCAACCGGTTTCTTTTCGAAAGGCACCCTCTAAACCGGCGACTTACTGAGGAGGAATGCAATCAAGCTGCTGACTTATTTCGATACAACACCCCTACGTGCGACATAAAGCAATACATCGAGAATGCATTCGGGAAACACGTCACAAGCGACGACGTCCGTAATGTACGCCGCAGGTTGCGTTCGCCCGTGTCATGTAGGTGAAATGTCACGTTATTATTGCTAGTCAATTTGCGGCAGGCCCTGCAGAGCATGGAACAGGATGGTTTCGTGGAAACCATTTCTGAAATGGCTTACTTACGCATGTGTGCTTTGCTCGTAATCAGCAAGTGCAAATGTTTCGGCGATTTCCACACGTTGTGTGCGTGGATGCAACGCATGGTACAAACCGCCTTGGGTACGTATGACATTCGTCGTTAAATTTCGCTACAGTTTCAAGCTGTACCAGTTCTTGGTAACAGACGGCATGGGTTACGGACGACCAGTTTTTTATGGGTTTGTGCGTAAGGAAACGTTCACATCGCTAGTGAAATTATTTGGTTTATTTCGTGATGCAATGGGCCATGACTTCTCCGTACGAACTTTCGTTATGGATAAAATGGCTGCTCAAATGCGCGCAGCACAAGCAGTATTCCAGTGTGACATTCTGCTGTGCTACTTTCATATCCGCGAGGCCGTTCGAAAGCACGTGAGTTAAGCGAATTGTTTTATTCCGATCTGTAGACCAATAGCTTTCGCTCACGTTATTTATTTCACCGGATGGCTACAATTGATACGGAGACCGAGTATGCTACTTTTCCGACATTTACACTGGTCTAGGTTCCAGCAGGATCTTAGCCTACTTCAGAGGACGGATCCTCAGTTTGTACGGTATCTAACCTCCCACTGGATGTTCATCAAGCGGTCGTGGGCGAACTACGCTCAAGCAGGATTGGTGCATTTTGGGAACACCACGAACAACCGTGTCGAGAATGCCAATCTTAGATTAAAGAAAATAACCCATGCTTCCGACCGCCTTGCTGTGGCTGTGAGTAAAGTGTGGAAGCTGTCTGAGGTTCTACTGAAAGAATTTCAGATGCAGTGTACATACTTCTGTGACAGACACCAGGTGTTTGAAGATGAAGGTAACGCCTACGTGCAGATGCTGATATGCCGTCTAACAACGTACGCTGGTACCCTGGTTATGCGTCATCTGGCAACACCGAAGTTAGGTGCGGTGTACTCAGACATTGGAGCGGGACTGGTATGCCCTCTTGTATGTTTCTACTTTTACAGTTTGTTGTTCAAGATCAACACCATCGATATGACATCGACTGCGCAAATGGCACATGCACTTGCGCATTTTACGGGCACATGTGGCTACCGTGCGTCCATTTACTGATGTTATATAAGGAGAATCAACATCCGGCGGGTAAAACAGCGATTATGTTTCATTCCCTTTTTAGAAAACATACCTATCCGTAGTCGGTGGTTAGCGAATTACAACATGCCGGAGGATTCCATGTTGCTTCGGACTCTGAAGGTAGCCACCTCAAGGCAGCCCAATTCCAACGTAGCAAAACTGCTTGCTCGGCTTAAGTGCCTGGAAGACGTGAACCCCAGTGCAGTATCCGGGTTCATCGATAGCCTCATTCAACAAACTGATGAGCTTATAGACGTAGCACCAGGTGCGCCCGTCGTAAGTGATAAGCCACACTGCCAACCATCGCGTAAGCAACCGCGGTGGCACAAAGCCGGTACGTTGACTACATTTTGCTTCGCTTGCGGTGAACCGGTTGCAGGTACGGGCGTTCATTGCGTGCACAACCGGCTACTGTACCACCGTAAATGCTTGGTGGAGAACAAAACCGACGGTTGCAAAGTTTGCTCCAGTGACATAGCAGCAGTTACATTTCCCAAAAAGCCGTCACATAGCAGTAACATACGTGAGTTGGAATCAAGTAATTTAGTTTCAGCTTCGCGCCGTACACCATCTCCGAATATAACGATATCATCTACCCATCTACTTCCCCGGCGTACGAAGGCAAGCGCTTTTAAATAGCTTTTCACCTCCGCTCAGACACTTCGGATGGTTGTGACGCGGTACCCTGTTGCAGCTATGCATATGTGTCACATAGTACGGACAACGCACCCGCTATGCCTATGCGCTTACAAAATGAGACGAACACTTCGGCGGAGCTGCAGCCTATCTGCAAACCTGCGTTTGAGTATGTCATAATATATTGTTACCTGCATCCTCCTCAGTGTAGATCTGGATTCCACTGCAAATGAACCCTTTGCTGGAAAGACAACCGTTTTAAGAAGCACTTTCATGATCTGCTTGCCAGACAGTAAGTTCTGTGCCATTGTCATTAAACCACTGCAGCCGATGATTACGACTTTGCCTAACTGCTTAAAGGCCAGCCTGTGAGAACGCAAACTTGGCCCTTTTTAGGGCCACCTCCTGTTTCGTTTCCGTGTGCTTCCCTCTTGCCAACCCGACGCAACTGCTCGGTTGACGGCATTGATTGGAACATTCGGTAAATGAATCGGACGGTGGCTCTGTAATCCTCGCAGGAATGGCCCAATTGCTGTTTAACTGGGCCTCCAAGCCCATGCATTCCTTGTTCACCATGCTTTCCTTTAGGTACATTACTTTTACCCCACTCCTTAGTGATCCGCTGTGTTGACGTGACGCATATGACGTGTCCGGCACATTTGCGTGAGCACTTTGAATGGGTCTGAACGACAACGTTCCCGGAAATGTTATCTGTGCCCATACGTTTCTTGACAATTCGGTTATCATTTGCATGTAACCATATCCGCATCGTCCCAGTGCTGTTAAAGAGCTAGCTATTGATGCCTCCTGATGGGCATTTTTGGTGCTCTTGCAATGAGCTTTTGGCCCCCTGTCTGGACGGGTAGACGAAGACATATGTAGGCTACTATATCACCAGTGCACCAGGTCTGTGCTGATAAGTATAGAGGCTCCGAGACCTACGCCATTGCTGCTAGTGCTAAGAGAGCTATCTAGGCTATTGTATCACCAGTGCAACAGGTCTGTGCTGATATGTATAGAGGCTCCGAGACCTACGCCATTGCTGCTAGTGCTAAGAGACCTATCTAGGCTATTTTATCACCAGTGCAACAGGCCTGTAATGATATGTATTGAGGCTCCAAGACCTACCTTCTTGGTGATAGTGCTACGAGACCTACGTAGGCTACTGTATCACCAGTGCAACTGGTCTGTGCTGATATGTATAGAGGCTCCGAGACCTACGCCATTGCTGCTAGTGCTAAGAGACCTATCTAGGCTAGTGTATCACCAGTGCAACAGGTCTGTGCTGATATGTATAGAGGCTCCGAGAATTACATTCTTGGTTATAGTGCTAAGAAACCTATGTACCTTGTGAAGCCGTAGTGCTCTCAAGCTTCCGAATTTCCGTTTACATCCTGGCAACTGGCTCATCACCTCATCCCAAATGCCCTCCACTAGGCTTGTGATGCCCCGTGACCCATAAACATCTAACATGCCAACATGTTCATTCCTTCATCACATGCTTGAAGTGACTGTGGACTTGCATTGTTATCATTACACTCAACATGTGGGCATAGGTCTGCTTTGCAAAACTAGTGGGGCCCTGTGGACTGCGGTGTGCACTTCCTCTACTCAGTTTAGTTGTTTTGGCATATTGAGTATATTCTTACTGAGGCTGGCAATAGGTGTCCATTTATTACCCGGTGACGTTACTCTACATGAAGTCAGCTACGCTGGTCACATTAATATAGGGAACACACGGGCTCATCCCGCTTGGATAGATTGTACCGCTAATTACCTGCTCACGAAACGCTCCAAGTGCTGCCGAATTTACCAGACGGCTTCATCAAACAGAACCTACGGAATTGGCAGGCTGACTGCAAACGTTTCGTCACAAAAGGACTAAACTTCAACGCAAAAGATGCATCATATAAGGATTACTTGGCGAATCTGGAACAAGTTTTGAACACCAACGGATTATCAGAAGAATCGTGGCAACAAATTAGACAAACAGTTGTCCCTGCAATAACTCGCAACAAATTCGCACATACGCTCACAAAAGAAGAACGGGAAGGACTCAGAAGGCTACAAAAAGAAGACAATATTGTAATCCTACCAGCTGACAAGGGACGCATGGCAGTAATAATGGATAAACCAGATTACGTTGCAAAAGCCAAACAACTCCTGTCCGACACGACCACCTATCGTCCCATAGATCAGGACCCTAGTACAAAACTGAGTACTCAAATCAACACAGCATTGAAGAAACTACAAGCAACGAGTGAGATTACCAAGCTGGAGCGATGGAAGATGAAAGCTGAGGACACAAACATTGCAAGGTTATATGGACTGCCAAAGGTACACAAAGACGGAGTCCCATTGCGTCCAATCGTCTCTTTGCCAGGAACCCCATCGTACAAATTGGCAAAATGCATGTGGAAGAAGGTAAAACATCTAATTGCCGGCTCTGAACAAAGCATCATCAATGCTGAACAATTCATCAACCAACTGAAGTGTGTTACAATGGAGGAAGATGAAATCATGCTGTCGTTTGATGTCACCGCGCTCTTCACGTCGATCAGTCACGAACATGCAAAAGGAACCATGATGGAATTGCTTCAAAAGCAATCGAACACAATAGGGAACCTCAAACCGGAAAGCATATGGGAACTCTTGCAACTCTGCATGACTACTTATTTTTACTTTGATGGGCAAGTATACCAACAACTGAAAGGAACGCCCATGGGATCGCCCATCTCAGGACTTATTGCAGAAGCTGTGATGCAAAGATTGGAGAGCATCACAATACCGTTAATTAAACCAAAATTATGGATCCGGTACGTGGACGACACGTTGGTCGTCATCAAACGAGATTCCATGCAGAATACCCATGAGTTAATCAACAACACATTCCAAGGCATCAAGTTTACAATAGAGTTATTCCACGTTACAAACCTTGGTTCGGCTGACTCGACGTCTTGCTTACATCACCTGGAAAGCCTCGTTGGCTCCCTCACTCCTTATCAATAAACCTTTTTCATACCGACCCTAACCTTTTCTTATCTCGCTTTCTCTTTTCATTCCCCCTATTAATCGGACGACCAGCTTTACTGCCATGCCGTGATCCTGTCTCACTGGACTAGTCTGTTAATCTCTGACTGCTTCCATGATACCGAGCCTTAAACGGTATTGGCTCCGCAGAGTTAACTCTATTACCCCACATTATTGTTATAGCCTCATTCTTATCTGCATTGTACGACCTAGTCCTAAAGCGCCGATTAATCCAATACCGCTTAGTCGGCCTCGTAATCACTATATTCATTTGGACTTCTGAGGCATCACTTCTATTGGTTTGGCTGACCTATTGGTGCTGTATACACTACTTGGAGAGCCTCGTGGGCTTTTCCACTCTTTACCAATAAACCCTTCTCACCCGACCCTAACCTTTTCTTCTCTCGCTTTCTGTTTTCATTTCTTTTTAACTCGGACGTCCGGCTTTACTGTCCTGCCGTTATCCTCTCTCACCTGACCCGTCTGTAACTTTCTGCCTGCTTTTAATTCCTATTATCCTTGGCCTTTTCTCTTATTGCGCTCCAATTTGTATTCCCACAGATTACACTCATTGCGCCTATCCAAGTTATCCTCGTGCTCATGATCTCATTCGCTCTGAGCTCGTTCCTGAGTATTGGCGGCACTCGGACCATTGCTAAGTGTGGCTTGACTAGTACTCCCATTAGTATGCTCAACTTACCACTCTTCCTATTCCTATGCTCTTTACCTTATGCTCGCGCTGGTATACTACTGAGACCGTACGTGTCATAACGACACCCAATGCACGGCAGTTTTGGCCCCCTGTGACCATTTTCCTAGATTCTGAAGGCTTTTGGACTGTAGAGTCATGAACGCTTTAGTGTAATTACTCTTATGAACTACTCCTCGTATTGCCGTCAGCATTCATTCGCTCCTAGCCGATTCCTTGAAATTCCTTTTCCACTTGGAATGTTGCTCTACCTATCTTGCTCCCGCATTCGGTCTCAACCTAGTTGTCCTCAGTTTCACTTAAGATGCCTCTCGCATTCTGGCTTCTGCCATCATCATCGGTTTACCTGTTTCTCTAAAACCATCGCATCATTCGCTTAACTTTTGTTAAAACGCTTTGTTATATCGGTCTTTTGACCCTGCGCGTGCAGAACCTTCTTCCCACGTAGTAGCTGTAGTCTGAGTCACACCAGCGACGTAATGTATAGAACGCGCTTGCGAATTATGTATACTAAACAAAATTACATAAGTTTGAATGTATCATAGGCACCGGTGAGCGCCACCAGTCTGTGTTATTGTTTCTTGATTCATTGCTGTCTCTGTTTGGCCACCTCTTGTCCGTTGCCCGTTTTTCCCGAGATTCCCACAGGTACATCCGCCAAAACAAGAAGGTTTATCCACTGGGACTGGCCGACCCATCCTCAAAACGCTTGGTCCTTTCTCCAGGAAATGAAAACCACACACTGGTCCAAATGGAGCTCATTCCGCCATTCCGGAGGCGCTACCTTCATGGGGTCTAAACAAATGGGTTTAGCTTGCCTCGTACTCAGAGAACAATTTACTCACCTGGAATAATATATGTACATGGATCCCCCGTTCCACAATCGAAGACAAACAACTCTGGCGTGATTACCTTCACTGCCCCAAACATTCCTATTCGCCAGTCACCTGGAGCTATTCTGATGTCATTTCACGGACTGCGTTGCGCACGTATACGTGGCTATTCCGATGGTCTTCCATGGAATTTTCACTTGGCTATGGAAACAGTTACACTTACTTACATTTGCAGGAATCCCAAATCCAATTTGCGGTGAATGGCGTTTTTACCTATTAAGGACATATTCAGCCACAAGAAACAACTTCACTCACCGGCCCCAATGACAAGTCCAGCGAGGATAGCTGGACATGGATTGCGAGCCGAGCATGAATATAATAGAAGAGCCGGCCTCTATTAACAATGTGTTTACTCACCTGCATCATTATCATTCGACTCTTCGAATCTTGCATCATTGACCAGCTTCAACGACTGCTGCCGTATCAGAACTAAGCCATTCGGCCAACCAACGAAGAATTTTGGCTGTCAACCGACTGCGAATAATAGAATGCAAAATCGGTCTATACGATGCATAACCGACTTGCACTACTCTTCAACGAAAGCTACGGCAGTGTTCCAGGACGTGGTGGGTTTTCGCCTGGCAAGCGTTCTCCCTATAAAAAGCCACAAATGTCCGCTTAACAACACTGCAACGTGGCGGATGTGACTCGCCACAAAATAAAGTCACAGCTAAGCATTTCACACTGACGCAGTCCTCAGCCTTCTACATCGAACCTGTGCAACTAATTCTGCTATGAAGAATGCTTTGTTGGAGCACAGATCATCTCCGTCTCGTAATGGTTATTGGTTGCAAAAAGCCTTGTTTAGGCTCCTGTGCTCACGGATCACTACCTGGCGAAATTACCCCCAACTTGTGTTTTGACGGATTTTTGCGCGCCACAGCGCCATAATGTCCCTGGGTCTGACTATTACCTGACAGTATGCTCACTCATACGGACAACAACTTTTCTTTTATAATTTTCAATAAAACGAAATGTTTTAACATTCCACAGAAGCCATGCTTGCATGCATATTTGATCATGTCTTTACAGGTGTGTCTCCATTTACCGAGAATATACTACTTATTTATTTTATTTATTAAAATCATGCTGTCGTTTGATGTCACCGCGCTCTTCACGTCGATCAGTCACGAACTTGCAAAAGGAACCATGATGGAATTGCTTCAAAAGCAATCGAACACAATAGGCAACCTCAAACCGGAAAGCATATGGGAACTCTTGGAACTCTGCATGACTACTTATTTTTACTTTGATGGGCAAGTATACCAACAACTGAAAGGAACGCCCATGGGATCGCCCATCTCAGGACTTATTGCAGAAGCTGTGATGCAAAGACTGGAGAGCATCACAATGCCGTTAATTAAACCAAAATTATGGATCCGGTACGTGGACGACACGTTTGTCGTCATCAAACGAGATTCCATGCAGAATACCCATGAGTTAATCAACAACACATTCCAGGATATCAAGTTTACAATTGAACTCGAAAAAGACAACCAGTTACCATTCTTAGATGTACTGGTCCAAAGAAACACTGACGGAACACTTCAGACATGTGTATATCGAAAGAAGACTCACACCGACCAAATATTCAACTACCACAGCAACCATCCCCTGAACCACAAGAAAAGCTGCATTCAAAGCCTTTTCAATAGGGCCGAAACACACTGCAGCACGACAGAATTGAGGAAGAAGGAAGAGAACCACCTATACCGGGTATTGCAAAACAACGGGTATCCAAGAAACTTCATCAGAAGAAGCCTAAAGAAGAGGGTGCGGCAACAACAGCAGGAAAACATTGATAAACGGGTGGCGCTTCCTTACATCAAGAATGTATCTGAACTGACGTCAAGGTTGCTACGACCACATAGAATCTTGGTAGCCCACAAACCAACAGGTACTCTGCGAAGATTGCTTTCAAGACCGAAGGACAAAGTTAAACAAGGCAGTCAGAATGATGTCATCTACAAAATTAACTGCAAAGAGTGTGACAAACACTACATCGGACAAACTGGAAGGAAACTATCAACACGGATCAACGAACACAGAATGGCCATACGGAGACACGACCCGCATTCATTAGTTTCCATGCATGAAGACCAAGAAGGCCACCACTTCGATCTAGAGAACGTTAAGATCCTAGCCCGTGGAAATTCAAGGCAAGCTAGAGAATTCTTGGAGGCATGGTATTCTACCGACAGTTCAATAAACCGACATGTTGAAATAGATGCTATATATACGGCATTACGAATGAAAGATCACCGAATTACTAGAAGAAATCTAACGGAAAGAGCGCTAGACTACTGCATCAAACGACGACAAGCGAAGAGTCCCACGCGCGTACACTACGAGGTGAGAATCAGAGATCGATTTCTATGGTCATGTGCTCGTCGAACAATCCAAACTCAGAGTAGCGGCTAGGAGATCGATCACTCACACTCACCGACGCCTCATACGCGCCACACTGCTAAATACACTCGCACTGACGATGTCACCTCGAGTGGTGACGAAACGTTTGCAGTCAACCTGCCGAGCTCAGCGAACAATCAGCCAATCAACTAAACAACCTGAGCTACCAACATTTGCTTCTATATCGCAGCTATTCGGGCGTACAACGCTTCAACAAGCTCGCCGTTGGGAAAACTTTGCCTGTCGACGAGCTTCCACACGCGAGCAACTATACTTCCTCCACGAATGTCTGAGACGAAATGTTCTGCCACCCAGTTTGAACCACAGACCGGCGTTAGATCATCCAGAGGCTTGGGCTTTAACAAGACAATATGGGACGCGTATGGTCAAACTGATGATAACCGATGCCCATAATCGCCTTCGAAAGTATGAAAAGGTTATAAATGACAATAAAACTGACTGCCTTATTGCGATGGGACCCCAAAAACTTGCAGAGCTTGAATCCGCGATTCAACGTCGAGTAAACAACATCAGAAGCCAGCGTAACTTAGCACTGAATATCAAGTTGAATAAACTTACAAGAAAGTCTGACCACCCCAACGGTGAAGGATGGATCAAAAACTTGTCTAGCCGTCAACTCAGTACAACGGAGGAGAACATACTAATCAAAGGACTAAACTTTAACGCAAAAGATGCATCATATAAGGATTACTTGGCGAATCTGGAACAAGTTTTGAACACAAACGGATTATCAGAAGAATCGCGACAACAAATTAGACAAACAGTTGTCCCTGCAATAACTCGCAACAAATTCACACATACGCTTGCAAAAGAAGAACGGGAAGGACTCAGAAGGCTACAAAAAGAAGACAATATTGTAATCCTACCAGCTGACAAGGGACGCATGGCAGTAATAATGGATAAACCAGATTACGTTGCAAAAGCCAAACAACTCCTGTCCGACACGACCACCTATCGTCCCATAGATCAGGACCCTAGTACAAAACTGAGTACTCAAATCAACACAGCATTGAAGAAACTACAAGCAACGAGTGAGATTACCAAGCTGGAGCGATGGAAGATGAAATCTGAGGACACAAACATTGCAAGGTTCTATGGACTGCCAAAGGTACACAAAGACGGAGTCCCATTGCGTCCAATCGTCTCGTTGCCAGGAACCCCATCGTACAAATTGGCAAAATGCATGTGGAAGAAATTAAAACATCTAATTGCCGGCTCTGAACAAAGCATCATCAATGCTGAACAATTCATCAACAAACTGAAGTGTGTTACGATAGAGGAAGATGAAATCATGCTGTCGTTTGATGTCACCGCGCTCTTCACGTCGATCAGTCACGAACTTGCAAAAGAAACCATGATGGAATTGCTTCAAAAGCAATCGAACACAATAGGCAACCTCAAACCGGAAAGCATATGGGAGCTCTTGGAACTCTGCATGACTACTTATTTTTACTTTGATGGGCAAGTATACCAACAACTGAAAGGAACGCCCATGGGATCGCCCATCTCAGGACTTATTGCAGAAGCTGTGATGCAAAGACTGGAGAGCATCACAATGCCGTTAATTAAACCAAAATTATGGATCCGGTACGTGGACGACACGTTTGTCGTCATCAAACGAGATTCCATGCAGAATACCCATGAGTTAATCAACAACACATTCCAGGATATCAAGTTTACAATTGAACTCGAAAAAGACAACCAGTTACCATTCTTAGATGTACTGGTCCAAAGAAACACTGACGGAACACTTCAGACATGTGTATATCGAAAGAAGACTCACACCGACCAAATATTAAACTACCACAGCAACCATCCCCTGAACCACAAGAAAAGCTGCATTCAAAGCCTTTTCAATAGGGCCGAAACACACTGCAGCACGACAGAATTGAGGAAGAAGGAAGAGAACCACCTATACCGGGTATTGCAAAACAACGGGTATCCAAGAAACTTCATCAGAAGAAGCCTAAAGAAGAGGGTGCGGCAACAACAGCAGGAAAACATTGATAAACGGGTGGCGCTTCCTTACATCAAGAATGTATCTGAACTGACGTCAAGGTTGCTACGACCACATAGAATCTTGGTAGCCCACAAACCAACAGGTACTCTGCGAAGATTGCTTTCAAGACCGAAGGACAAAGTTAAACAAGGCAGTCAGAATGATGTCATCTACAAAATTAACTGCAAAGAGTGTGACAAACACTACATCGGACAAACTGGAAGGAAACTATCAACACGGATCAACGAACACAGAATGGCCATACGGAGACACGACCCGCATTCATTAGTTTCCATGCATGAAGACCAAGAAGGCCACCACTTCGATCTAGAGAACGTTAAGATCCTAGCCCGTGGAAATTCAAGGAAAGCTAGAGAATTCTTGGAGGCATGGTATTCTACCGACAGTTCAATAAACCGACATGTTGAAATAGATGCTATATATACGGCATTACGAATGAAAGATCACCGAATTACTAGAAGAAATCTAACGAAAAAGAGCGCTAGACTACTGCATCAAACGACGACAAGCGAAGAGTCCCACGCGCGTACACTACGAGGTGAGAATCAGAGATCGATTTCTATGGTCATGTGCTCGTCGAACAATCCAAACTCAGAGTAGCGGCTAGGAGATCGATCACTCACACTCACCGACGCCTCATACGCGCCACACTGCTAAATACATTCGCACTGACGATGTCACCTCGAGTGGTGACGAAACGTTTGCAGTCAACGTGCCGAGCTCAGCGAACAATCAGCCAATCAACTAAACAACCTGAGCTACCAACATTTGCTTCTATATCGCAGCTATTCGGGCGTACAACGCTTCAACAAGCTCGCCGTTGGGAAAACTTTGCCTGTCGACGAGCTTCCACACGCGAGCAACTATACTTCCTCCACGAATGTCTGAGACGAAATGTTCTGCCACCCAGTTTGAACCACAGACCGGCGTTAGATCATCCAGAGGCTTGGGCTTTAACAAGACAATATGGGACGCGTATGGTCAAACTGATGATAACCGATGCCCATAATCGCCTTCGAAAGTATGAAAAGGTTATAAATGACAATAAAACTGACTGCCTTATTGCGATGGGACCCCAAAAACTTGCAGAGCTTGAATCCGCGATTCAACGTCGAGTAAACAACATCAGAAGCCAGCGTAACTTAGCACTGAATATCAAGTTGAATAAACTTACAAGAAAGTCTGACCACCCCAACGGTGAAGGATGGATCAAAAACTTGTCTAGCCGTCAACTCAGTACAACGGAGGAGAACATACTAATCAAAGGACTAAACTTTAACGCAAAAGATGCATCATATAAGGATTACTTGGCGAATCTGGAACAAGTTTTGAACACAAACGGATTATCAGAAGAATCGCGACAACAAATTAGACAAACAGTTGTCCCTGCAATAACTCGCAACAAATTCACACATACGCTTGCAAAAGAAGAACGGGAAGGACTCAGAAGGCTACAAAAAGAAGACAATATTGTAATCCTACCAGCTGACAAGGGACGCATGGCAGTAATAATGGATAAACCAGATTACGTTGCAAAAGCCAAACAACTCCTGTCCGACACGACCACCTATCGTCCCATAGATCAGGACCCTAGTACAAAACTGAGTACTCAAATCAACACAGCATTGAAGAAACTACAAGCAACGAGTGAGATTACCAAGCTGGAGCGATGGAAGATGAAATCTGAGGACACAAACATTGCAAGGTTCTATGGACTGCCAAAGGTACACAAAGACGGAGTCCCATTGCGTCCAATCGTCTCGTTGCCAGGAACCCCATCGTACAAATTGGCAAAATGCATGTGGAAGAAATTAAAACATCTAATTGCCGGCTCTGAACAAAGCATCATCAATGCTGAACAATTCATCAACAAACTGAAGTGTGTTAAGATAGAGGAAGATGAAATCATGCTGTCGTTTGATGTCACCGCGCTCTTCACGTCGATCAGTCACGAACTTGCAAAAGAAACCATGATGGAATTGCTTCAAAAGCAATCGAACACAATAGGCAACCTCAAACCGGAAAGCATATGGGAGCTCTTGGAACTCTGCATGACTACTTATTTTTACTTTGATGGGCAAGTATACCAACAACTGAAAGGAACGCCCATGGGATCGCCCATCTCAGGACTTATTGCAGAAGCTGTGATGCAAAGACTGGAGAGCATCACAATGCCGTTAATTAAACCAAAATTATGGATCCGGTACGTGGACGACACGTTTGTCGTCATCAAACGAGATTCCATGCAGAATACCCATGAGTTAATCAACAACACATTCCAGGATATCAAGTTTACAATTGAACTCGAAAAAGACAACCAGTTACCATTCTTAGATGTACTGGTCCAAAGAAACACTGACGGAACACTTCAGACATGTGTATATCGAAAGAAGACTCACACCGACCAAATATTCAACTACCACAGCAACCATCCCCTGAACCACAAGAAAAGCTGCATTCAAAGCCTTTTCAATAGGGCCGAAACACACTGCAGCACGACAGAATTGAGGAAGAAGGAAGAGAACCACCTATACCGGGTATTGCAAAACAACGGGTATCCAAGAAACTTCATCAGAAGAAGCCTAAAGAAGAGGGTGCGGCAACAACAGCAGGAAAACATTGATAAACGGGTGGCGCTTCCTTACATCAAGAATGTATCTGAACTGACGTCAAGGTTGCTACGACCACATAGAATCTTGGTAGCCCACAAACCAACAGGTACTCTGCGAAGATTGCTTTCAAGACCGAAGGACAAAGTTAAACAAGGCAGTCAGAATGATGTCATCTACAAAATTAACTGCAAAGAGTGTGACAAACACTACATCGGACAAACTGGAAGGAAACTATCAACACGGATCAACGAACACAGAATGGCCATACGGAGACACGACCCGCATTCATTAGTTTCCATGCATGAAGACCAAGAAGGCCACCACTTCGATCTAGAGAACGTTAAGATCCTAGCCCGTGGAAATTCAAGGAAAGCTAGAGAATTCTTGGAGGCATGGTATTCTACCGACAGTTCAATAAACCGACATGTTGAAATAGATGCTATATATACGGCATTACGAATGAAAGATCACCGAATTACTAGAAGAAATCTAACGAAAAAGAGCGCTAGACTACTGCATCAAACGACGACAAGCGAAGAGTCCCACGCGCGTACACTACGAGGTGAGAATCAGAGATCGATTTCTATGGTCATGTGCTCGTCGAACAATCCAAACTCAGAGTAGCGGCTAGGAGATCGATCACTCACACTCACCGACGCCTCATACGCGCCACACTGCTAAATACATTCGCACTGACGATGTCACCTCGAGTGGTGACGAAACGTTTGCAGTCAACGTGCCGAGCTCAGCGAACAATCAGCCAATCAACTAAACAACCTGAGCTACCAACATTTGCTTCTATATCGCAGCTATTCGGGCGTACAACGCTTCAACAAGCTCGCCGTTGGGAAAACTTTGCCTGTCGACGAGCTTCCACACGCGAGCAACTATACTTCCTCCACGAATGTCTGAGACGAAATGTTCTGCCACCCAGTTTGAACCACAGACCGGCGTTAGATCATCCAGAGGCTTGGGCTTTAACAAGACAATATGGGACGCGTATGGTCAAACTGATGATAACCGATGCCCATAATCGCCTTCGAAAGTATGAAAAGGTTATAAATGACAATAAAACTGACTGCCTTATTGCGATGGGACCCCAAAAACTTGCAGAGCTTGAATCCGCGATTCAACGTCGAGTAAACAACATCAGAAGCCAGCGTAACTTAGCATTGAATATCAAGTTGAATAAACTTACAAGAAAGTCTGACCACCCCAACAGTGAAGGATGGATCAAAAACTTGTCTAGCCGTCAACTCAGTACAACGGAGGAGAACATACTAATCAAAGGACTAAACTTTAACGCAAAAGATGCATCATATAAGGATTACTTGGCGAATCTGGAACAAGTTTTGAACACAAACGGATTATCAGAAGAATCGCGACAACAAATTAGACAAACAGTTGTCCCTGCAATAACTCGCAACAAATTCACACATACGCTTGCAAAAGAAGAACGGGAAGGACTCAGAAGGCTACAAAAAGAAGACAATATTGTAATCCTACCAGCTGACAAGGGACGCATGGCAGTAATAATGGATAAACCAGATTACGTTGCAAAAGCCAAACAACTCCTGTCCGACACGACCACCTATCGTCCCATAGATCAGGACCCTAGTACAAAACTGAGTACTCAAATCAACACAGCATTGAAGAAACTACAAGCAACGAGTGAGATTACCAAGCTGGAGCGATGGAAGATGAAATCTGAGGACACAAACATTGCAAGGTTCTATGGACTGCCAAAGGTACACAAAGACGGAGTCCCATTGCGTCCAATCGTCTCGTTGCCAGGAACCCCATCGTACAAATTGGCAAAATGCATGTGGAAGAAATTAAAACATCTAATTGCCGGCTCTGAACAAAGCATCATCAATGCTGAACAATTCATCAACAAACTGAAGTGTGTTAAGATAGAGGAAGATGAAATCATGCTGTCGTTTGATGTCACCGCGCTCTTCACGTCGATCAGTCACGAACTTGCAAAAGAAACCATGATGGAATTGCTTCAAAAGCAATCGAACACAATAGGCAACCTCAAACCGGAAAGCATATGGGAGCTCTTGGAACTCTGCATGACTACTTATTTTTACTTTGATGGGCAAGTATACCAACAACTGAAAGGAACGCCCATGGGATCGCCCATCTCAGGACTTATTGCAGAAGCTGTGATGCAAAGACTGG
Source organism: Dicrocoelium dendriticum (assembly GCA_944474145.2). Taxonomy (NCBI): domain Eukaryota; kingdom Metazoa; phylum Platyhelminthes; class Trematoda; order Plagiorchiida; family Dicrocoeliidae; genus Dicrocoelium; species Dicrocoelium dendriticum. The sequence goes on from CALYDF020003289.1 coordinate 17,809, forward strand.
AGAGCATCACAATGCCGTTAATTAAACCAAAATTATGGATCCGGTACGTGGACGACACGTTTGTCGTCATCAAACGAGATTCCATGCAGAATACCCATGAGTTAATCAACAACACATTCCAGGATATCAAGTTTACAATTGAACTCGAAAAAGACAACCAGTTACCATTCTTAGATGTACTGGTCCAAAGAAACACTGACGGAACACTTCAGACATGTGTATATCGAAAGAAGACTCACACCGACCAAATATTCAACTACCACAGCAACCATCCCCTGAACCACAAGAAAAGCTGCATTCAAAGCCTTTTCAATAGGGCCGAAACACACTGCAGCACGACAGAATTGAGGAAGAAGGAAGAGAACCACCTATACCGGGTATTGCAAAACAACGGGTATCCAAGAAACTTCATCAGAAGAAGCCTAAAGAAGAGGGTGCGGCAGCAACAGCAGGAAAACATTGATAAACGGGTGGCGCTTCCTTACCTCAAGAATGTATCTGAACTGACGTCAACGTTGCTACGACCACATAGAATCTTGGTAGCCCACAAACCAACAGGTACTCTGCGAAGCTTGCTTTCAAGACCGAAGGACAAAGTTAAACAAGGCAGTCAGAATGATGTCATCTACAAAATTAACTGCAAAGTGTGTGACAAACACTACATCGGACAAACTGGAAGGAAACTATCAACACGGATCAACGAACACAGAATGGCCATACGGAGACACGACCCGTATTTATTAGTTTCCATGCATGAACACCAAGAAGGCCATCACTTCGATCTAGAGAACGTTAAGATCCTAGCCCGTGGAAATTCAAGGCAAGCTAGAGAATTCTTGAAGGCATGGTATTCTACCGACAGTTCAATAAACCGACATGTTGAAATAGATGCTATATATACGGCATTACGAATGAAAGATCACCGAATTACTAGAAGAAATCTAACGAAAAAGAGCGCTAGACTACTGCATCAAACGACGACAAGCGAAGAGTCCCACGCGCGTACACTACGAGGTGAGAATCAGAGATCGATTTCTATGGTCATGTGCTCGTCGAACAATCCAAACTCAGAGTAGCGGCTAGGAGATCGATCACTCACACTCACCGACGC
>CALYDF020003292.1:0-35238 GCA_944474145.2 Dicrocoelium dendriticum
GCAACCGAAGCGAGCGCCAAGCAAAAATGGCGATGTGCAAGTAAAGCATTCGAACTCAGCAATCAGTTCAACAAACCACACCGGTTGCCTAGGTGTACAATTAAAGAATTTTGGTTAGAATTTTACACAGGCAGACCGGGGAATCTCCAGACTGCTGCAACTTTGACTTTTGAAGCGAGCTGTCTGCACATTTGTGGGACGGCATGTACCACTGTGGATTGACTCCTGTGTTCACCCTCACGTTGAATATGCACTTCAGGCATGGTGAGGACAAGTGGAACGAGAATGCAAGTTGCCACTTGAGGCACATTGACCCAACCGCTTAGAAACTTTAGCAGGATTCACAGCGTTCTGGTGGTTTCAGCTGTACAGACGATTGGCTTCAATTAACTATGAGAATTTGTATTGCCACCGTTTTTGTTGCTCAGCAGAAATACTTTGTTTGGCAGAGCCAAACAAGATTTGCAGATCAGAAGGAGTTACGCACGTATACATTTCGTAAAGGCCTTGGAAATTATAATAAAACAGTTTAACTTCCTTGTATTTGGGATCAGGAAGTGAAATCAACTGACGATATAGGGTTGAGAGAATAATTCCAGGGGTTAAGCGATCTCTGAAGTACTCATCCAGTTTATCACCGAAAGAAGATCAGGAGGCTTGAGTATGCAGCAGCATAATAAAATTACGAACAGAGTGAGTTGGCCGGTGTTGTAGGACGTTAAACTTGGCTTTTGCTGTCACAAGGAAAAGTGTTGGCAACAAATGTTCGAGTAACAGGGTCCTTAGCTAATCATACGAAAGTTTCGACAGGAACACGGGATATGCCAACATATTAAAAATTGCTTGATCGTTAGGACCATTATTAGTCAGAAAATGCGCTGATTTCAAATCTTTTCATAATCTAGGTTTATAAGCCACCAAAGCTCAAACCGCTCGAGGTATTCCGTAATTTCTTGTAGGGAAGCATTCATATCGAATTTCGGTATTTGGATTCGTCGAAACTTAGCAAAGACCACGACGTAAGTTAGAGTATTATAGAATCTGGAATAACGCAAAGTTCTACCCTAAGCCACCGTCGTAATAGAGTTAGAACAGCGGGATTATAATTTCGAAAAACGCGGTCAAATTATTCCGTGTCATAAGTAATGCAACCTAAGAAATGTCAAGTAGTACAATATGTATAATCACTAAGTGGCTTTGTGGTTTTACAATATCTCTCAGTAGAGGATTTCCCGGGCTATTCGACAATCCCAGATTTGCTCGCACTCCTATCGGCACCAACGAGCATTCAGCAGTCCGAAAGCAGAGTGTCGCAGGATTGTCAGTGGTTATTAATTTAAGGTGTAAATTATTACTACAGAAACACCTAATAATGCAGCTGGCAGCTGGCAGCTGGGATTAAAGAAATCAAGAACACATAACTTACTTCCTTAGAAGTAGTGGGACAGAGAGTAAACCCCAGTCCTTCCCAATGTGGTCCGATTCAAAACTGAGATAGGAGGTTGGGCAGCGCGTTAAACATGCTTTACCTGTGGCTATGAACGCAAATACCACCATCAGGGAAGTCGAGCTAACCACGGGCTGCACATAGTGTACCAGTGCTACTATATGCCAACATTTTCGAAGCTACGTCAGCTACCTTAAAAGGAAGCCACTCGATGACATTAGTCAGTAAATCTTTATGTGTGACATCCTAGGTGGTGTAGTTAAGCCCGTCAACTTGACATGGATGCCCGGTCACCCAATATCAGAGTAAAACGCTGAACTCAGAATTCTCCGAGTTGCAATGACTTCTGCCGATGAAGTAGATGCTGTTCTATTAGCGACAGCTCATCTGCCGTATAAGTCTAGTTCCACCCGCATCATCCGGGATAATCCGTGGAGCCAGTGTTCAATCGCGAACACAAGTTAGAAGAATGCAAGCAAGAATTCGTAGATAGGACCATCCTGGTGCACGGTGTTCCTGAGGCTGGGAAGTCCTGATGAGCGCCATGAGAACATCCAAGACCAGGAGCAGTGGCACTAAATTCGCGAGTCCATGTCCTTCGAAAACGTCGCAGCACAATCGATCTCGAGGCTGCGCAGATCACCAACTTACAAAGGAGGTGTCGCGAACTTGTCAACATGGGTATTGAAGTGTTGGTGTGCGAGTCAAAGCAGCCTACCTTCAGCGCTCTGGATCAAAGCGCTTTCCTTTAAGCAGACACAAGACAGCAGTAATATAATCGGAGCATTTTCCGACAATGGTTCGGAGAACAGTATTCGCCTAGCCAACGTAACTGGCGAACACCACCAACGTGTTACATGCAGCTACATAAGTAAACTGGTAATGGCGTGATCCCCGGATCTGACACAGACGGTAGAGTCAACGCCATACCTAAAAGTGATTAGTAGCCGACCTTTGAATGGTCGGCACAATATCACACCCAAAACACACGTCACTCGATTCGAGACTGAGATCAGAGAAATTTTCCTGTAGGTGCAACAACGCACCAATTCTCCTGAACGAGCTTGTTAAATTGCATCTACGTCAAGCAACATACACCAGGGTCCTCATATTTCCAACAGAATATTGACTATACACAGTCATTTCTGACACCTAATGCGCGATACATAGTACGTCCCTTCTATGAAACGATTGTTCAATCATGGGTAATCGTGGGGTAGATTTATACTACCACAGAGATCTGCAGTGCGAGCTGGTGGACGATCAGGAAATGCTGAGCATAAACTCACTCTGATGCAGACTGCGACTGAGACGCAACAGCACTTGCCTAATGGAAGCAGTTTATCGTCAAGCATGTCCACCCCAGTGATAAATCGCCCGACGTTAATCTTGGGGAGGGTGTTGCCACTAGGATACAGCGAAATGCTCAAATCTGGGGATTTCAACGTTCATAACTTATACGTGAAAGCTTTGTTTCGACAACAATTCAAGGTCGACTTTCAAGAGCGTCTTGCAAACATTCCGCTCTACAGCCATGTCAGTTCGCCTACCACATTCAGAGCAGGAAATAGACCATCCGTGCTTGATTTAGTGTTCACCAAAGTGGAGCTCATACTTGATAAGCCCAAAATAGACGGTCCTGTATGAGGCACTGATCATGTAACCATACTTTACGGCTACAAAGCTTACGCAGGATATCCAAAAGAACAAATCGACTTGTTTTGGGCGAGCACACAATAAGATATTCTAACGGAACTCATTGGAGAAGCCAGTTAGGCGTTTCGGCTGGCTGTTAAACTGTTATTGCCTAGAGGGACGTTAATGACAAGTTCATTGATCTGCTCATATCCGCATCGTAAAACATGCCTCTCTGTTCTGATACAGCTCCATCATTATTTCGTTGCAGAACTCAAAAATTCATGGCGTTAAGTGACGCATCCTACAGTCCGTACAGATCAGCCCTTAGTCTTGCCAACTAGATCAATCACGTAATGCATCACTATCACTTCGCCATACTTGTCCATGACGATATATCAATATATCATCAACGCCTATCTGAAAGATTTTGTTCAAACAACAAACTTCTGGACAAACATGTGAAGAGCCTCCAGAATGTGAAGCGTGGTTTTCCCCACCTATCTCAACAAATGGATGTGTACAAGCCGACGAGGATACAGCCAACGCTCTACGGCTCCAATATGCTCCAATATTCCGACACAGCTCCAAGTTGTTTCACTTGACCGTACTTTGTTCCTAGACGTCAGTGTCTACAAAATCAGTTTATTTCAGTGACTGTGTTGAAGAAGCCCTTGTCGTTGCGCATCCACAGTTTCCACGATGTTGACAATGTCCAAACGGAACACTATCATTGGCAGTTGCGAAGATAACTAAATCATTTACCCAGGTTTCGCAGAGATGCCTGGATGAAGGACAGGTACCTAATATGTTGAAGCACCGCAATATTACCCCGATTTGTAAGTGTGGTTGTTATCCGGGTTTTTGCCAACTATCGCCTAGCGATTCTCCTCCAAGTACTCTCAAAGGTGAAGAGTAGATTATTATTAAGACTCAAGTGAGCTGCTTAAAAAGATCTAACATCATTCCACCGGAGCAAAACGGATACCGCCAGCGACGGTCAAAAATCACCAATCTACTGATTGCGCGTAGTAGTTGGACAGAACCCCCAAAGAGTGGGCTCGGCACAAAGGTCATCTAACACGACTTTTCCAAGACGTCCGACCGATTTGATAACCGAATTATTCTCTACAAGCTGCAAACATACAGAATCGAAGCAATATCCTCGGATTAATGTGAAACTTTTTTCAGCACTGGCGCCTTACGGTTCACGTTCCGTGTATATATTCTAATCAATAGGATGGAGACTGCGATGTTCCACATGAATCAGTATTGGCGCCGCGCTTATTTTTGGTCTTCACTAACGACCTCCTGAACGTCATGGTGTCGAATTTCCTGCTTTCTGCAGATGCATTAATACATTGCGGGCGATCGGTAGTCAGGGAGCTCACGATCTGCTGTAACGAGACTCTCCACGCTTTTGAATGATTAAAGATAAGTACACTACTGTTCAAACAGGCTTGTAAAAGTGTACATGTTCGCCACAAGCCTGCTAACACATATATGGCGCGGTGATTCAAGGCGACGTCGGCTGTTGGACACAGTTTTTAAAGGTGTCCAAATGCATGAAGCGTAATGTTGGTCCATTAAGGAGAGCATTCAGATGGTTGGATTTCTCCACCACGCCTCAAATGCCTAACGCATATGTGAGGCCGCACACAGATAACTAAGATCAGTCGTGGCAACCGTGGTTAAAACGCGATCTGACTGCACTGGAGACTCCGGAGGGAAGGTCAACCAAAAATGTGAATAGATTGTTCCACCTACCATAACCTCTGCCAGCGAAAACTTAGGCGTATTCAGCGGGTTATCACATTCCACGGAGCGACCTTATGCTAGCGTACCAGATGTTGTTAAACCCGGTCACGCTTGCCGTCACATCCTGAAACTTAGCCGCAAAACAAACTTGAGGAATCACCGGCTGAAACTGGCCACCCAATACAGTCGGCTGGAATACCAGCAGACTTAGTTTCCCCTTAGAAGTTGTCGGCTGTGAAACGATCTTCCGAGTTTGCCATGCTTGCACCTACCCTATAATCTTTGAAAAACGACTCGTCGATGTGTCGCGACACCTACAGTAAATGATTTGAATGCATAGCATTGAGTGACAACACACAAACATTGTGCTTACTAACCCTCTCGGAACCAAGGAAACTTGCTATGGTTGGCGGCATCCGGTTTCGGATTTGCCTGTCACTTTGGCAAGCCACAGGACGCCTGCGCCTACAGAGGGACCATAGGTGGCTTGCGCTGCACCACCCACAGCTCCAACCACATACCCCATATCCAGTGTAAACCCGAAGGAATAAGACCGGGAGGCATGCGGATGGGAACCACGTTTCATCAACGGAGCCGGCCCACACTCCTTCACAGGCAAACACAAGCACGCTGTATTTGGGGAAGCAACCGCACACAAGGCGGTGGCTGGACCGTAGTCCGCTCCACACTGAGTGCATGGAACCGCTCTTTGAGCCTAGCACGGCCACAAGAACCGTGCACCCCGTCCCCTCCAGCAACGACCAACTGTCTCCTGGAGCCAGTATGAACGATGTAGTGGGTAATAGACAGGTAGGCACCTTGTCAACATACACATCAAGCGCAACCACACCGGGGATATCAAACAACAGCCATTCACTTTAAACGACAAGTTACAATAAAATAAATCCAACAATGCATACAGATACGGTGGCGGAACTCTTCGCTAATTTACCGTATGAAGTAAGTGCGTTAACAACAAATCCGTGATAAGTAAGAAATGTCCACAAGTTACTTAAAAATGCTACAAAACGCAACAAAATTACCGAGGATAAGCGCAATTAGTGTAAGCAACGTGGCCAGTTAATAGAACATTATTCAGGGAGGCAGAACAAACCAAATAAAGCGGAATGAAATTTATCCAGCTTAAAAAGACCTAGTTTGAGTGTAAGTTGGTTTAGCCCAACTGCGGTGAAGAAGCATCAAGAATGCAACATCAGCCTCAGCATATACATGTGTTTTAACCTGGATAATGTGGTGTCAATATTAACGGGTATCACTATATACAACGCTTGATTGCTTCTCTCGCCTGTCTCTCGCAGTACGTCATCAAGTACGACAGTTATACCTCCGGCCTTGTTGTTGCGCTCATTATGTTCGCTGAATAAACATTCAGTAACGCAATGGATCACGATTATAATGGGCCACCTCTATTCTAGCTAGTCCGGTCAAGACATACAGCGTAACAGCGCTGCCAGTGGTGCAACTATGTTCTCTATATTGTCCGGTTGAAATCCAGTCGGAAGTGCCATGCTGAGTTAGGAACGACGACCAATCTGGAGCCGGTCACTAACCACCTACCCCGAAAAATACCGGGATAAATGTGAAACGTTACTCAGCAGGTACGCAGGAAGATTAGTGATTTAATCGTCGCGTGGTTGATATTTTTACAGATTTCCAGTGTAACATCGCCAGTTAGCATTACATTCCCTCTCTACAAGGAGATAACGCCTTGGTGCTGTGCATGTCTCTAATTTGAAAATAAGGCACTGGACAGTTGCTCAGCAGATGACAACGGTTTTAATTTAACCGCATCCTGTGACAGTTCCGTCTTGGGAAATTACTTTAGTTCATCCAATAAACAGCGAGTAGTAAACTACTCAACGTTAAAACTGCGCAACAGAAAGAGACAGCAGGCCAATACTCTAGACAAACAGAAAGCCGGCGCATCAAACGCTAGGGAAGTGGGTGGAATAAATTGTACTCTGAAGGTGTGGTGTTACAATTGCGATTATGCGTAAAGTAATGCAGTGAATATACGAAAAAGTGAAAGTACTTGCGACCGATTGACAGAAGCAAACCCACGGTTATCGTTGGGACCGAAGGCGAGTTGAAATCTAAGTGAAAGAAGACAGTGAAACAAGTGTTAAATTTGCAAGTTTACAGTGTTTTAATCAGGGAGGATTATCAGCAGAATAGAAATAAATTTGTGATCTGTGAATTTGAGGATGGAGAGAGCGGACGGTGTTTGAGCAATCAGCAAGCTAAGCATCGCGGGTTACTTATTGATTCGCAGTAGGGTATTCTGCTCTCCGGAATTTAAAATCCACCAGAGGTCAGCGACTGGTGCTGGTGCTTCCCTCGCTTGCCACTAGAGTAAGCAAACACTTGTAGCGCGTGTTACAAATCGAATGTGCCAGACACACACGTGACATGGGCGACATTCCAACATCCGGTATTTTCTCGATAGCTATCAGTTCAGTCGTTTGTTAGACGAGGAAATCACACAATCGCGCGATCTTTTGCACTCAGTGTACTTTGAGAGGCGCACGTTGTAGAAGCAAATTGTTTTATCTTGTTAGGCAACCAGTGAACTTCTAACAAAAACTAAGCTGTTGTGTTTGTAGAACTGTGCAACGCAGTGTGGTGGAATTTCCCAGTTCCTACTGCGAATTATCCTCAACGAAATCCCGCAATTTGTTGTGTGCCCGGAGGTGTCGATGCACTGATAGAGTAGGATAATTTTATAGGGGATTGTGATCTTTCACTTTTGAAGCATGAGTATGACAATACGCACACCGTGATGGGAAGTCCGGAACATATTGAATTCCATTTACTTTCGCATATTTCCGTGAGGAGAATGAGTTAAGGCTTGCTAGGGATTTGGGTTTCTGGACCATTTAAGTTCTGTGTCTTTAAGACTTTTACGTGGATGCTCTTTTGAAATTTAACAGTGCATAATTTGGTGATTATCTATTAGCTAGTTGACAGGCGGAAGACAGGTGCCGCTGAGATTTCCTTGTTAGATGGAACAATTAACCAACTGATTGGTGTTAGGAATATTTGGATACTGTCGGACAAACGGTGTGAAGCGAGAACCTAGGCATTTAGCGAAGAGTCCCATGTGGTTGTTTGTGCTTCTCACTGCAATTGGCTGGCCGAATTCAATGTTCCAAAGAGCGTGTCGGCCGATGAATGCAATGAGCCCTCCTTGAAAGAGTGAGTATTTAATGTGCTAACTATTGAACACATTATTACTATGTGCTTTTAAAATCTATGCCCGATCGGTTTCCTATGCTTTTGCCTGGATTGACAGAAATGAGGCCATCGGAACGGGCTGTATTTGTGAGTGGAACACAAGACGGAACTAAGTTGTGAACAAACAGATAAACGGTATTATCCATCAGATCCTAGTCGCAATCGTGTTCGTTTTCATGGGATTTCGGAGGGCCGGTGGAATTTCTAATATGCATAACTGATGGGATCATTTGTCTCTTTGACGAAAGCACTTGGATCTGAATGTAGGAAGGGTGTGTTCGGATTCAAAATGCGCAGCTGCTTTGGATATATTACGCATATCCCATCGAGAATAAATCAAATATTTTGGTTTCGTGTGCGGAATTCTGTTTTCTTTGGGCAATTTGCGTTATGCAACCCGATTTAATAAGATAATCTTGCATTGGTATTCAATCGCTGAAATTATTTCAGTTTATGCCTGCCTTAAACCAATATCGCGCTTTGTTATATATGAGCTACTTGGATCTTCCGTTTGTGTGTTGAGGGAGTCTACCTGCAGAGGCTGTACAAATCTTGTTGTCCATTAGGCTTGGCTGCTTTCTACGTCCTGTGGCTTTCATGACTTGAAGATCCCGTCTGAAATCAAATTCGTTGGTGTATGGTGTGTCTGTGGTATTCTTGTAAATCGCGGCCTCAGTTGATCGGCATGACGGGTCCATACTTGCTTACCAAATCCAGCATCATACATCACTGTGTTACAGGGCCGCACGACTTCGCAGGGCATACAGTTGATTGAACCTCTGCTAGGAGAGAAAGCAAACGCAGGATTTCTAACTTCGAAATTCCAAGGCTGTCCAAAGGTAGGGTTTCTGAAACTTTTTGACCCGTGAACTTCATTTTGTGGAGCTTCACACGATAGACCCCCCCTGAAATGTCGTTGACCACAAGATTAGACTGCAATTAAGTGAGGGTGAAGTGGAGTGTCCTGAAAGCGTTCATTATTGCAATCTGAATTAACACGGGTGTACAATAATGTTGGTAAAAATGAAAGCTGTTTTATTTAGTTAGAAAAGCAAAGTGTATTATGGCTTACAATGTGGGATGCAATTGTTTATGACATGCAGCGTTGACTTGTTTGATGTTTGGTGTCATTGAGGAAAGCTGTAACCTTACAATGGGTTCAGTTTCAAGTATATTCCTCTACTTTGTTTTTGTATATGTGTAAGGCAGATATGTGCATACAAACAGATGAGTTGCAGCAAATGGGAGAGCTGTTTTCGCAATGACATGGAACTCGTCCTTCATTCTGTACAAGAAACCAAGCAGTGACGATTTGTGAAACCTCCTCAAACAAAGCGTCTAATCCCATAGCGATGAATTTCTAATATTGAAAGTGTCTTCCAATGGGAGGCTTTTTGGTGCAATTCAGTGTTCTATCTGCCCAAGAAGATTCAATTTGTCCTCATCTTCGCTGGAGAAATACTGGGATTAGGCTTCTGTCTCAAATAGATCATGTGGCATTTCGGTGTCTCCTTTTATCTCTCTTGATAGATCACAATGCCGGAAAGCTGTCAGGACATCCACTGCGAACAGAAATTACCCAGTATTTTAGTTTTCTTTTTAACCTTCCGATTTTATCAGTTGCATTGAATATGGTTGCAGCTTTTCTTCGTATTACTTCGGTTACCTCATATTTGCGATGAAATCGAACAAATACGCAAACCCTGCCAACCACTTTCTGTCAGTCATCAGGAACTGTAAATCTAATTGATGATCCATGAAGAAAACGAGATATTCTATGCGGAAATCGAACAAAATCAGTATTCTATTTCCACAAGCCATTCATCACAATTTATTGTGGATCAGCAATGATATGTAAACTCCGCGTATGTCATCACACGGAATACTGAAGTGTTGGTTGTTTACAGGCTGCAATTTGATGAAAGTACTTTTTTCACTTCCCTATCCAGGACAGTTTAGACACTGGGTGTCATTCTAACGGCACTTTCTTGGCGATCAACAGTACATAAGCTACATATGCAGGCTTGGCAACGGCTTCGATGCATGCCACAACACCAGAAACCATTCCTATCATTGCTCTGGCAACATAACTGCGAATATCGATGCAGTTGGCTTATGGAATGTTATTTTTGTACATACAATTATACACAATGTTGAACATCACTGCCCACTATTGTTATTAGGTAGAGGTTTACACAATGCATATCATCTCCCGGAACTAGTAGATGTTGCTCTTTTACAAGCACGTGTAGCACTGTAGGTGTGGCCATAGCAAATGCATTTGGAGCGCAAAATGAGTAGATCTGATGCTTGAAGTTAACTCCTCCTTAACAGCCATTGCAAATGTCTTAATTCTTCGAGATACGATATTATTTGATAGTGGTATTGGAGACAGATGTTTTGCTGATTTTTCGTTCAGTATGCACCGAGCTATTTGGATTACACGTCGCTTGATTTGTTCCCGACTGCTGTGTGAGGTTCTGTTGTCAACGCAATACAATACCTAATCATTTGAAATGCTTCAGTAGCTTTATCCCTCTTTCGTCTGAGATATAGAATGCATGTAGTTTCTGGTGGTCAACAATGCGTCTCGTCTGCGCTCAATTAATCCATTTCGACCCCTACAATCCGTATGCAATTTTCAAAGCACCGACGTAAGTTTACAGACACCATTGGACTGTTCGGAAGCAGTTTATTGCACAAGACACACTGTGGACAATTGTCACTGGACAACACAAAAGCAAGAGAAATTATAATGTCGCTGTAATTACTCCTCTTATCTACTTGTACAGAGGCTCGGGTTAGCACAGATGTATGTTGCATCGCATCAGGTAGTACATGTATGTCGAACATATCAGTTTCTTCATTTCTAGAAGACACAATACAAGACCCAAGCAATTACTAAATCAGAATTCGACGACGAATAGTTTTGTCAGTTAGTAGTGTTTCCGTCTTCAGATAATGGTCCATGTTGATTGTATGTCTAAATGCGGAAATGGAAATGATGTAACACAAGAGTCCAAAACACGCCTCGAAGTTGATTACCATTACATATTGAGCTTTGAATGCAGTAAAAAATAAAGTAAACATAACATCCACCTTTCGTTACGCCGCAGAGAAATCAAATGAACTCCCGCATAAACCTCGGAAATGTCCACGATTTACTTACGAACTTCCGCAGTTAGGATAGCAGCATTAGAACTCGCCGTTTTGCCGATTTCGGAGGATAGCAGCTTCCACAATGACCGCATAAAGAGGCCCTATGTTATCAGGTGTTTTTCACCTACTTCCGGGAAACTAAGCCTGGATTATGTGGGCTTGCAGAAACCCACCTTGCCTCTACCCATCTCATCACTGTGAGATTTGCAACAAACCTACTGACATTTAACCAATTCGTTCACTCAGATTTTAAATTCTTGTCGAAAGCTTGGAACGGTCGTGTTTTACATTTACCACGCACAAGACTAATGTAGACCAGCAACTAAGATCTAAAAAGTTTCACAGGAGATTGGTCATCAACCTGTACAATTAAATAAACACGTCCAGAAACGCGTCCAACACCAGATCTCGATGGACCAAGAGAAAACAAGGCCACCGAGGCTTAACAGCGAATTCAACTATGCTTACTTCCGATAAGTACGATTGTGGGCACAAACAGCTGTCCCTGAGCAGTGGCTTGCTCAATTATTACTGCAACCAAAAATGCACTCATTACCAATACGAATTGGTTCAGTGTTCAATATCAGTAATTAACAGACGGAACGGACGGAATTTGTCGATGTTTGGGAAGGAAGTAACCCCGCTCCTGCGTTGAGTTCTCAATGACTTTTGATCGCGAAGAGCACCGTCTTTTATATGAGCTTCAGAGCCATGGGACCGGTGCGAGCTCTTTGTGAGCCCCAATACCAGATGAAAATGCGCCGTGACATCCTGCAATGCTCCGATTGCAGGCGCAGCACATATGATTGTATATTCTGTAAAATAATGCAATCAAATTTTCCCTCACATTTTAGTGCAAATACACATTTGATTGGACCTAATTTGTGATTTCCAGCGCCCGGCATTCTGCTCTACACTTATTGACTAATCTACGAAAACGACTCCATAATACAGAACACTGAAGCAGTCCAAACTAGTTTGCCTTAATCATACTTCCTCTTCGACCGTTCTCAGACCAATGACTTTACCCGTTCCATCGTCTACAGCTTCGCAGTAGTCCCCATTTCCTTCCCCATGATAAGCATCTCTTCTCCACCTGTTAACGGCATCATCTCTGTTGGAATCTGACTACTACTGTCTGTTTCTGAACCCTCTAAATCCTAGCTAACTAGGACGACTCACCGGCATTGCATCATTTCATTGTAGCTCCGTCTGATCTAGCTTTCGCACATTTACCATCTTCCGACTAATGATGCTTACTCGTTCCAGGGTCTTCGGCATATGCATCCTCAGGGGCAAGTTTCACCTGCTTCTCTGCTCAATGTCTTTATTTTAACGCCATCCGATAAAGAGCGCTAAATATCGTCTAAGCAGTAACATTCATATACGAAATATCTTGACTGAATAAGCATGTTCTATTTGAAATATCTGCAAACCCCGCTTTTCCTTTGCTTCATCAACTGCGTATTGAACGTACTATTTTTGTTCATTTGTTTATCGGCTTCTCTTTCGTTGTGATCCTTTCCGATTTCTTCAATTAGATCGTCTAGTACACCCCACGATTCTTCTTCAACCTCCTCAAACAAACCAATCTGCTACTCTCTGGAACACTTATATTATCTACGCTAAAACTTACCGTTCATGTAACAGTACAAACTAGCTAGGTTTATGATAGTCTTATTGCTTTCATTTGAGGCTTGAACAAAAAACGTTCAGTTAGGTATTTATACTTGTGAGCTATTACACATTTATTAATCGAGCGTATGAGCAAGATCCAGTCAGTAGATAACCGGAGGTTCCAACTGATCATCTCAGTTGGAGTGGAAAGCAGCTGCTGTGCCACAATTTTCCTTTGTTCGTTCCAACTTTACCTGTGTCGCAGGCTCACTGTTGCCTAGCGGCCTCACTGACACAACGGAAGTTCGGATATCCGGACGTTAGCTTATATTCTTCAGCCCGCATTGGTTCTCATTATTTCCCATTGCTTTCATTTGACTTCACTGTTACCAATTATTAGTTAAACAGCATGGGAAACTATGGTGTGGACTCCCAGTTCCCGTCAACAATCTCTTCACTCATGGATTCACTTTCGTTTTACCAGCTTGCACACTGGGCATTTGCTTGCAGATACACTGACGCGTTGGTAGGTAAAACACCCAGGTCCACTCATTACGTCATTAACCAACCTTATCAATCTATACTTCGATACAAGTTTATCTGGCCTATTCTCTGCTTGAAAAGTATTCAACACATTGAAAGCGTTGATAGGTTGTTACGGAGGTCCAGTTTAATCTGTTTTAAACAGTTCCTTACCCTCCCGCTGGCCCGATTACCTACATAACAAAGTTCTGAGCGTTAGCAGAATATCAGGTATATGTTATGCATTCTTCTTACTATCCTACAATCCAATCATGACATATAAACAACATCCGGCCCACTGATTTCAAAATCGAAATTTTTCCTGATGTTAGGCTTGCGAAATTTTGTACTAGATTTTACACGAACTATACCCGTTCAACCCTGTTATGCCTATGTAAACTATAAATCACTTTGCAACATCAGACTCAAGTCCTATGTATCTTCATGATTGCGTTGTTTGCAATTCCTTTCGAAACTATGTATCTACAATTCACTGTGTCAGAATGAGTCATGCATTTTATGGCTTTTGGGAACCGCGATTCTTCTGACATTCCGATACGATTTCTTTCACCATTGAACGTTGTACTATCCGAAAACATATCGGCTTGCTATCCGGAAGTAACCTGAACCGCATTTCTCACAACTGACGTACAACAAATTTGTACTACACTGTCTGAATGGAACCTGCACATAGTGATCGAAGCAGTTACGCTGGACCGTGTTTCAAGTTACTGAGAACCATACACATCGCCATAATCAACACCTTGCGCATCATGTCATATATTTCATTCCATATGCTAAACAGGGAGGTATATTACGTAGCGATCTACGATATATCCGTAATATGGAACTGCTGATTTTGCGGGGGCTCGTTATAATTCGACTGAGATTAGGCTTTTAATGAATGGTGGCAAAATGCAGATGGAGACAGCGAAAATTTTAAAGTCCTGTCCGAAATTTTCCATATGGATATACCAGGAGGCAAACGAGGATTCGACAATGCTTGACACCCAGGATATCATTCTGACATACAACCATCGCTGTAGTACGAGAATAATGAGCTACGAACGGAAATACATTCAGTTCTAAGCGTCTAACTTTTACAAATTAGTACACTACGGCATCTCTCTAACAAGGCAGGATCATTCCATTCATCGGCCTCGGTTTACTTCAAAACTTTAACTTTGCCTAGGCATTTGCAAGAGCAAGAACAAAAATTCACTTTAGGATTCTTCTTGCAGATGTCAAGTACTTACCTCATCGTGTTTGCCCAACATTGTCCAACCATTCACCAACGGCTGATTAGTTGTGCAATATAACAAGCAAATCCGAGCGAACTATCATTCTCCCCAGTCATATAGCTCCTGAGATAGCACTGAATAGGGAAATGTGAATCTGGATGATAGCACCTGCCTACGCGCGACACTTAATGGACAAGAATCTCTGGTAGAGAAGAAATCATCCCATATCTTTCGTCAGTCGGAAATATGAAACTTAACTGAATTGTATTTGTTTTGGCCTTCGCTTCACGGTGTGTGAAGTGCTATGTTGACGTCTTATGAACGAAAATCACAATCCATTACCGAGCTGTCTCAAACAAATCTAGCTACAGCATTTCCTGGCACATCAAGTATTGAGCGAGTTGGTTGAGAATAGTTAGCAGTAGAAACAGGAAAATTCAACTCCATCTGTCTGGAACGTGTTCAAATCATAGCGAAATATAGTTGCTGAGTATTTCACTTAAGACTTGCGATAACAACAGAAATTTGTTTTTGCAAAATGCGTCTGTCAAATTCCACTGAGTGCGAATTGTCGTCTGATGGTGTGGTTTTCTCGCGTGACAAACCAGTGAGCTGCTAGTCAGCAAGACAATAACGGATATTGGAACATCGCCTCCATCCTGTGTGCATTCGGCAAATTAGATTTGGAGCACGTGCCACAAGTTACGGCTTAGTAGTAGCACTAGGAGAGAGCACAGAGCACCAAAAATAAGCGCTGTCAGCGCAGGATACCGATCATTATCACACGATATTTGTGCGACGGCGCAACTAATCACATCACCTTTCACTCGTGTAGCATTCTCAACTTACAGGTTGCTACCGCATCACTGGCTACTGCCGTTCGGATTTCATCGACCACATGTGGCTCGCCGCCTCACACTCACTACTTTAGCGACGCAAATCCGTATTTGCTTCCTTGTTTTCCGTAGGCACAGTGCAAATCGGCTTGCACTCTTGACACCTGTATGTAGTCGGCTTGATCTCTGATTTTAATACGCTTTCTCATCTCACGAAATGCAGTTCACCCCAAATAAATAAAACGTACTTAGCCATTTCGATCCGTGGCACATATATTTGGTACCCCTGCACGATTTGCAGGCCGGGTTGCGGCGGATGGAGGACCACACACAGGCCCACCATGAGACATCAGCGGAGATTGATCTCCCGTTGGCCATTTTAATGGGCAGGCCAGATTTTGCGAACCGCCAATCCCGCAACAACGACATATTGCAAGCAGCCGAGTAAAATGATACGACACAGCTGGACCCTATCACACATGAAGTCGGGTTAGGCAGGAACATTCCCATCTGGACTAGAAGGCACACGCGATATTCGTTATCGATCGCTTCATTTTCCCCCGACATTTAAGGAGTTCTATATCTTCCAGAAAGCGCATGCTTACGCTTAAGCTACGCTCTTGTTCAACTCAAATGTAAAGAAACTAACTTCGCTCATGCTCACTTGCATTCGTGTTGTCATTCGTCTGCTCGGCAAGATTACAAATTGACACTCGCTCTTGCTCACTTCATCCGTTCGCGTCTAATCGTAGCCTCCTCGAATCTAGTCCACAGTGTTGGACACAATTTGTTTTCACCAGTCTACTTATGAACCGTTACTCAGTCTTGTATATCGTATTTGATGTAAACCGTGTCTCGAATTATCTGGTGGTTGCTGTAGTTAGCTCGACAGTATTTCTTTTGCCGTTCGACATGAGCCAAACACTCTGCACAACGCTCAAACACAGAGGGAGAGAATCACTGCGAATGCAGAAGTGCGACTGCCAACCAATTTTTTTCATAGAATGCAATCCTGCTGACCTTCTGTCATGTACTGCACATTATGTATCAGTGTTCGGATAACCGAACTCGGCATGTACATGTGGTCCCGTTCGTTGTCTAGTTAATGATAGCATCAGTTCCATTAAGTGTGAGTCGTTAGTAGCAGAAGTGAGTATGGGAGATGATGGATAATCGCCGCCATCGGGCATATGTCAATGGACCAGTGATTACGTCGAGATCCAGACAAAATTGATGCAATAACGTTTTGAAGGTCAGTCGCTTCACATTTGTCAGCGCATGTGTGGTTCGGGCGTACACGACAGGGAAGTTATTGTCAATTTGTGTCCAGAAGCAAACTGTCAATGACCGCCGGAATAGATGGTATATGCGAAGCATTGTGATTTAAACTATCTGAGTGTGCAATAAATGAATTGGTTCCTTTGGGCTAAAGGTTTTGAGGATGTGTTCTTTGTGCTTGATTGCTGTCGGCACAGGTGGACGGCCGGGCGTCCTATGTGTACGTGCTTTCGGTCACTCGAGAAAATAGGAAGCAGATAAGCAAATAAACAGCGACATCCGTCTAGATGTAACATTAACATCTGTAATGCATCAGTAATGCGTATTTTTACTAAATTCAATACAATGCACGGTTATCGGCTCCTGGGCGTCGAATTGAGACAACTTTTGCTCACAAATCGAGCACTCAAAATTATTTGGTCGCTAGCCTTACTTTCCTCGTACTGCGTAATGATGCTGTAGAAAACAATATCCGATAAGCAAGGAGGGTGTGTATAACCAAAAGCAATTCCTCGCGGCAAATGTTAAAGCTGTACTGGAAATCGTTTATTACCTCATTGTTACGTAAGCAAATTTTGTCACGTTGGGACCGCAATGAGTACGGAAATCAGTAACTCAAGGTGCACGGGTGGTCATTCCAGCATACACCGATCAGTTACTCGTGCTGTGTGAGGATTGCTGCACAGTTAGCGAAGGAATAGTGGACAGGCGGAGAGTGTGGAAACGTCTTGCTTGGGCACAGTGCAATGATAGATGCGTGCAGCTTACAAACCTATCATCAGATGGTATAAGATAGCAAACGTGAGTAGCTGCAGAATCAGTACAGTTTAAGACAGGCAGTTAATAGCGGTGTAGGGAAAACCGCATAGTGATGTGAGAAAAGCAGATCAGGAATGCGGACTGATGGAAGTGATATGTGTAATCAGCGTAATACTGCCACGGAATGAGGAGGTACCGTTGTTGCTCTTAGTACGATCGGTTTCGACCTCGTTTGAACTCATCAACCGTCATGGGATATTTGCCTTATACCGCAACAAGCAGTGACTAACACGAAGGTGATTAAACTGCTAGGGTGCAGAATTACGCTATAAATTCTTCCATCGTATTGCGTGACACAGCAGAAGTACTTGTTCTTATCATGCTGCACAACAAAATCGGATGCTGGAGAAATCTTTTCGTTTTGCAAAAATTTCGCATTATTTCCGGAGGTGTTCATCTACTTAAAAATAATAAAATCTCGGGAATCATAGAGTAGGAATAAAAGGATTGGTAGTCGGCAGTTCAAGCAAAGTAACACGATTTTCCGTGGAACCGTCTCCTGCGCACCAGCGTCCATGCAGCGTAGTCCCTCGAGGAGTTTCCTCCGCATCTCTGCACCTCATCTCGTCATGCACTGAGGTGGTTTAAAAGCAAGTTAGACGTCATCAGGTTGAATCATATGTTAATGGCTGGCGTTATGAGCAAATAGGTCCTCATCTTGTAGACCCTCTACTTTGAACCCTGTCATAGGGAAATGGATCGTCATTATAGGGCTGTTGTTGAGGAGCATTTAGGCTAACACTTTGAGGATGTAGGTAAATGGACAGAGATAAGCACCCCAACCATTCAGCCCGACTCATATGAGTACAGTATGCTTTCTTCGCCAGTGAGCCTGTGGCAATTTGCCTTGAGTGCGTGTTGCTAATTAGCCTGGAAGCTTTAAAAATCACATCAGGAATTGGCCCAGTCTTGTCAGAAATAGAACGAAAACCACAATAATTTAAATGTGATACGTTACGACAGAATGAGTTGCAGTCTGACGGTTGTCTGCCTAAGCATTTAGCAAGCAACAGACGTGGATAATTAAGCCTCCGAAGTATTTATAAGCAGGGCAATTCCTGGTAGGTTTTCAGGTGATACAGCCAAGTGAAGCCAATCGGAAATAAAAGGAGATGAAAGCAAACGGAACTTTGCCGAGCACGGAAGACTGCGGGGATTAGCTGAGTTGTGACCTCCAGGAAAGAACGAAGGATAGTTGGTAGTGCACAACGAGTACAAAGAAATAAAATGGACAAATTTAGGACAGGTTCTCGTTTCGGCAAGCTCAAGCGTAATATTATACCGGAAATTACTCGGTATTAGACAAAATAATTTATTCCTACTACTAATTGTGAGGGAATCCATCTAAACGGACGACAGAAGAGAAAACCGGGCATCCAGATTATATACATCTTGCGATGGTTCATAAGGATGTCCATTTTGTAGTTTGACTCAATGTATCTCCAAAATTTTCAACTTTGAGAACTGAACGAATAGCCTTCCGAAAATTTATCCCAGATTAAAATTTTTGTACAGTATTTGAAAGTCTATTCCGTAATACGGAGAATCGGTAGAGGAAACAGTTGTCCGACTGGTACGTTTTTAACTTAGTCAGGATTACTTTATAGTTGTTGTTTCTAGTGCAACACATAGCCGGTTGTTTGAGTAGTATTGCTGGATACACTGGATGTACTTTTTGGCATGTGCATCACACAAAACTACAAGCTTACGCTTCAATTGTCACCTCCATAATGGCACAAGCTGTAAAATAACCCATCGATTCATCTATGATAATGTCGTGGAATAGGTTAGGAGGCGTTTAGTGAATGACCGTCGAAACGCTGTATGATGCTCTTGATCAATTTGTCATTGAGATTGGATTGTCAAACAATTGTTGTCGCTCAGAACTCGATACTCCTGATTTCAGCTAGATAATTCGTTGCATATTTTTTACTCTATGCACAGCCGGAGGCAACACTTCTCTAGGGCATTTACGAAACAAAAGGTGTGACTACTTTTTGCCGTATAAGTTAAGTAAAGGCAAATGTACCACTAAACTACAGTGATATCATAACGGAGAGTGCATTGAAATTTAAGCCTCCTAGCATGGAATCTCTCTTCTGATTGGATCGAGTGTCAACAAATGATATTTCACATGGTATTAGTTTACGCGCGTTGAATGAAACATCCTTGATTCGCCGAGGTGAATTCGCTCAATGAGCGTCATTTGTGAGCGTATATATAGAAGGTGGTCGGAGAAGTATCTAATAATCCTAAGATGAGGACATGTTTCGGTCTGGTGCGTATCCGTTTTCAACTAACGTGCTATTTCAATATGTCCGCATATTTATGTCGAGATTACGAATGTTCTAAAAAACGAATTGTCCAACAATGTCAACGAGCCCTGGCAACTAGGAATTTGTTTGATGCCGTGTAATTTTTAGTTGAGTGTATGTAACCATTATCTATGCAGTTTGTTGCGCAGTCGTTAGAATTTCAGGAAGACGTACACATTCCAATGGTTTCGGTCCACCTGTCCATAAATATACTTTAGAAAATGCTGGCATCAAAAACTCTCATTGCGTATTACCTCACATTTCTTTCACAGCTTTTGTTGGCGCTGGTCGCTGTGCGCGCCTCACGAATAACGTTCCCATCCCGAGATGAATGTATCAGTGGATGCGAAAGAACGCGGGCCGGTTATATCCAAATTTGTTTGAGTCGTCGTGATCGGGCTATGTGTAATGCACTCAGGGAAATTAGCGAACCATTTTGCTCATACTATTGCGAGAGGAACTTTCCGTCAACGTCGCATCAGTAGTTTTGTTGCTTCGTCCATTTCGTTTTGTGATTCACACACGCCGAGCAACGAAACAGAAATTTTGTACTGCTTTGTTGGATTTTCTAAATAAATAGATACTCGAGATTGCTTTGTTTTCTACAATGCGCTACTCGGTAAGGTGTAAAATGCACGTAAATTTATGTGCCAGTAAGGAAGAAATTATTATGAAGAATTGTTTTTCTTGATAGCCATAGACATCTATTGGAAGAGTAACTGGTCACCTGCGATGGCTGGTGAACAACGTAACACAGGACACAGCAGATGTTGTAGATGAATGGGTAGCATTATTCCAACTATCAAGCGGGAAATTTTGCGACGCGTCACCAAACGGATGATGGATTCGCATAGCAAGTATTAAATAGGTGAATGATGTTGTTGAGTGCGTGAACACAACAACGAATAATGCACAATGCCCAAGGATTTATGCTGGGAAAGAAGCAGTTGTCTGACAAGTCCCGCAGCACGATGGAGGTATAGCCGCAATTAGCAAAAGATAGCTGAGTTGTCTGTCTGAGCGTTTTTCTAGCAGACACGATGCTGTATAATAGTAGTGTAAGTGGGAATTGATTGCGAACAACGAGAAGGCAAATTTGGGCAAGTTATATTTATTGTACCCCGTGAGAAAAGTAAGTTAAAACGAAAATATTCACTTCCGTACCGCCTCCTCAGGTTTATGTAACATGTTAATCCGGTTTGGGGAATAAGTAATATATTCCGAAGTTGCATGTTTAGGCAACCAAGTGATTGGGGCCAAGGGCAAGATCCAGTCGTTATTTGCAAAAATCCATGGTCAGGGATGAAACAAAGAAGTTTGGGAGAAAGTACTACGGTTGGAAAACCCGAAGACAAAAATAATTCCGCTGACATTCCAGGCGGCTAAACTGCGCATACAATTTCAGAGGGTCACCTCTGAGATTGGTGGTATGGCTGAGTTACAGCAAGTGACTGCATACGTGATTTGGGTCACTCAATTATTGGTAGACTACTATGAGATCGCCGTGCAGCCTTCGTTAGCTGCCACTGCAAACTCCCGGCGACTTCAGCCTTTAAAGTACAACAGAGTTCGTAGGCCCTTCGCGTTCTTTGTGGCCCTGCGTTGTGCGTTCTCTAGCACATCCAATTCACCTTACAATTTAGGTTGACAAGCTTGGATGGCGTATTCAACGTGAGGGCGCACGTAAAAACTGTGCTTCATGGTGAAGATGGATAGCTCGAATCTACCAAATGCTCTCTGCAGTAAGTCGATGTGCCGGTTGGCTCACTTCGCAGCTGTCGCTGACTACTTTGAAAAGTTAAGGTCACTTTGAATGATCACACCAAGATCGCTTTTTTGGGTATTTGTTTGCAATACATGTGACCCAAGCCTATACACGTAGTCATGCCTATGGCGCAATTGAACAATGTGACATCTTTCCACATGGAACTGCAGTGTATTCAGAATTGATCATTTTACAATATTGTTGGGGTCACGCCGGAGCTTTTTGTGGTCGTTCGGTTCTTTGCTCACTCGCCATAACTTGATATAATCCGCAAAGAATAGAAAATCGGAAGTACTTCAACTCGCCAGATCGTTTATGAAAACAAATGAGCGCGGACTGCTTGAACTGACTGCATGGTATGATATCTGTACCTAATTACGAATCCGTTCCCCTATTCGTAAGTTATACGTTTCTATTTACTTCTTTATTGTTTATGTAGGACCGCGCTGGCTTCAGTACAATTTATTCTGCTCACCGCCCTTCATTCTCAGCCCAGTCCGTGCTTTTATATAGGTGTGGTCAGCTCGCGTTTAAACATCCATTTCTGCAGTAACACAAGTTGACTAGTGCTGACTCGCTCTCAGATGGGTGAATCTGGAATGCGTTCGTTGTCACCGCGTTCGTAGGATGCAGGCGCCGGTACATATTTGTTCACCGCTGATCAACTGTGTGCGGCATTGCTTAGTAGTACAGAACTAGAAAGTCGGTTGGAAGCTTTTATTTCTAAGGATGCCGTATTGCTATCCTCAGGAGCCGTTAAGCTAGATCATCAATACAAAATTGTCCTACGGGAGGCACCAGAATTTTCGACGCCTGCTGGTTTGGGTAAAGAATACATTGCAATGGGTGACGTGCACTTCGCTTTAGTTATGGGGGATGAATGATTGCCAACGTCGCGGTAATCCCGGGATCAGTTCCTGCCCGGAAGCTTTCCTGGAAACGCTTCGAGTGCACTTAAAGATCTCGCTGGCCTGCAGAAGAGGGAGTTTGGCCCCTTTAACGGTGATCCGATGCAGTACTGCCTATATATGCGCAGTTTTCAAGTAGACTTCATGGTCGTTACCCATAATCCTGGGATCAGACTCTCCTAGCTGATTAGTTATTTTGAAAGCCACGCTTGGGAGACGATCGAGAGTTGCAGTACATTGGAACCAGATGGTTTTCGTTATGCCATGGAAACGGTAAAATCTAGATTCGGCCACCCTTATCTTATGGCCAGGGCTTATATCGATATCTCAGTCAAGAACCATCAATCAAGGCGGATAAATCTGAAGCACCGCATAAATTGGCTGGGCAGATAAAAACTTGCTTGACTACACTACAACAGTTGAACTAGGAGGTCGACCTGAATGCGATTGTGACGGTGCCTTCGATTATCAGACGGTTGTCTTACGCTCTGCAGCTCGATTGGTTTAAGAAAGCTACCACCATCTTGGGCACTTACGGAGAACCAGCCTTCAGAGACCTGTACCAATTTGTCCGTGATGCCGCAGAAACCGCGGTAACGCAGGCTATGTACTTGAATGAAAACGCTAAAAGACCTGAAGGGCAGGAAGACTCCAAAATCGTGTTAATCATAAAACCGCTTGGTAACTGGAAGATTAGTACCGCAGACCCATAGACTCGCACCATCACGTGTAATGTTCACAGGACATCCTTACCTCGATCAATGTCCTCGATTCCAAACTGTGGACAGTACTGAGCGCTTGCCCGCCGTTTCTGAGAAAGGTTTCTGCGGATCGTGCCACAAAGCCAACCATATTCTGGAAATTGCATATCCTATAGCAATCCATGACACATTGCTTATAGACAAATTTGTTACTCAATCGTACGCTACTTGTTTTTCTTTTAACGCAGACGATACGACCATTTTTACCAACCTCCGGCTCATTACTTTTGTCCACGGTGAATTCCGACACTGAGGTATGCTCTCCTCGCTTCATCCGTCAGCGCCTTCTTATAGCTCAACGAATACAGTCCGCTGTGTCCGACTCCAATTGCCTTCTGATATCCGCGCTTAATTTCGCGCACCGTCTCGGACTAGTATTTACCAGTCCTACAAACTGCCGACCCCGATTCCCAAGCGCGAAATTAAACTTTTTCCTCGTTTGTAGTCTTTGGGGAGTTCGTTCCTTTTCTCGATCGTATGCGTGTATACATTTGCTTCTTGCGTAATTTTAGTGCTTTCCTAGTGTTTTCGCTCATCCTTTAGCTTCGCGATCCACGTTTCCAAATTGGCATCTGAGTCGTTTCGCAGCGCAAACATGCTTACTTTGGCTGTTCCAAATTCCATGAAAAACATCTCTGAGGTTTGTTTTACGCTATTCGAGCTCGAACTAAAAAATAATGGCATTAAAATGGACTGTCCGAGGTACAATCAACTCGTCCCACGCCTTCCTTCGTCGGTTGTGACGCTGGTTGAGGACATTCTACTCTGCCTATCGAATGAGGCAAACAATGAAACTACGAAGCAAGCGATCCTGAAAGAGTTACAGCCCAGCGCACGAGCTTGATTTGAACAGCTCAATGCTCTCAAGCTTAGAGATCACAAGCCGTCGAGGTTGCTCCGCGAACTACAGCGCATCGCTGGTCCTTTATTCTCGAGCGAAGAAGATATAAAGGAACTATGGTTTGCATGTCTCCCAGAGCCGTTGCTGATAATGCTGCCCATGTTTCTGGATACGCCTCTGAATGAACTAGCTACCAAGGCAGACGCTGCGTTCAAACGTCTTCCTCAGCAGCCTATCAGTAACTATGGTGACGTATTCTCACCGATGGAAGCAGAGACTCATATTTGCTCCAAGTCGTCAGGCCGCTCTGACCCTAAAGAGGAGGAAATCGCGCTAATCCGCAGCAGGCTAACAGCAATGAAGGCTTCAAAGTAGTGTATGCCACGGTCAGATGTCGAGCACGTTTTCACTACCGTTCATTGCGGCTCGTCTGTGTCTGAACCGAGTACGTCTCGTTCGAGGAAAAAGTACAGCATTTTCTCTGCACGTTTCCAGTCCGGCAAAACCAGTTCCGCCAAATAAGTATGTTGGTACAACCGCCAAGATGGTGGAAGAGCTAGAGGTTGGCAGGCTCCCTGCATTAGGCACGACTCAGCCGCTTCATGGAAAGAGAATAGCCCGCATAATAGCAAGACCAACGTGTTCTCAATAACCAAAAAAATCGCATATTGTAAGTTAAGGATCCACGTTCTTTCATCACGTTCCTCATCGACACGGGAGCGGAAGTCAGCGTCATCCATACGAACGCGAATGACAAGCACTCAAAGCCTACGTACAGTCAGCGTGCGGCCAACGGTACTCCGATTGTTTCATTCGGTCAGCGCGTGGACCACAATCTTCGTCGAGATTTTCAGTTGGTTTTCTTGGTTGCGTTTGTACCGTTGGCAATTATCAGTATCAAGTTCCTCCGATATTTTGGATTGCTTGTTGATGCTGGTGGCCACAGACTTTTAGACTACCGCACTAAACTAGGAGTTGAAGGCGTTCTTACGGAGGCCTCGATAATTAGTCTGGTTTTCCGAATCACCTAAGTTACTTCAGAATATGCGAACAAATCCGTCCTCATTGTTGCTCTCACCAGGTTACCGTTACCTATATCATTCCTGTAACTGTCATTGCCTGATATGAGCCATCGGAAAGAGATGTCTTTGCAACGCTGTGTTTTACTATCCGCATACCCGAAA
This sequence comes from Dicrocoelium dendriticum, assembly GCA_944474145.2. Lineage (NCBI taxonomy): Eukaryota > Metazoa > Platyhelminthes > Trematoda > Plagiorchiida > Dicrocoeliidae > Dicrocoelium > Dicrocoelium dendriticum. The sequence continues at coordinate 25,342 of CALYDF020003292.1, forward strand.
CTGGTACGACCAGCTGCAGAGCTTCCGCGAGTCATCACAGAGGTGGCCCACCACATTGCCACGCGTAGTCCGCCAACGAGTGCACGACCCAGACGACTCGCCTCTGAAAAAGTACGTGCCCCAAGCGCTTATTGCGCTCACATGCTTCAGCTTGGCATCATAAGACCATCCAACAGCCCATGGGCGTCAACTATCCACGTGGTTTCGGAAAAGGCTATGGGGGACTAGCGTCCTTGTGACGATTATTGATCTCTAAACAACCTAATCACGCCTGATCGCTATCCTATCCCACACTTGGTGGGACTCACCGTCGGTCTTGCAGGTAAAACCGTTTTCAGTAAAATCGACTTGGTGTGTGCTTACCATCAAACCCCGGTAGTTGAAGTGCACATCGCTAAAATTGCCGTGACGACGCCATTTGATTTGCTTGAGTGACTGTGCATGTTCTTTGGCCTAAAGAATGCCGCGTAGATTTTCCGGCGCTTCATCCATCAAGTTTGTCGCGGCCTAGACTTCGCTTACACCTACGTCGACGACATCCTAATCGTGAGCTGCTCATGCGAGGAGCACTAAGGCCACGTTCCAACGCTTTTTGATCGTTTATCTAAACACGGGTTGATGATCAACGCAGAAAAGTGTTCGTCTGGTGTCTACTCGGTCAGTTTTCTCGGCCACCACACCTCTACTGCAGGCGTCGGGCCACTGCAGCATAAATTAAGGCCATCATCGACTACTCCGTGCCTCATTGTTTCAAACGGCTATGAAGCTTTGATGACCTCGTCAACTCTTATCGCCGTTTCATACCTAGTTGTATTTTGCTTATGCAAACCCTCACAAACCTTCTTTGGAGGACATTGAAAAGTTCAATTTTCTGCTGCAGCACGCGCCGCCTTCCAGGCTTTAAAACAAGCCATCACCAACATAGCTTTTATAGCGCATCACGACCCGGCAGCCCCAATGTCGATCAGTATCGAGGCTTCTGACTTGGCAGTTGGGGCGGTCTTATAATAAATGTAGGGAATGCATGGCAACCGTTTTCCTTTTTCTCCCAACGTTCGCAACCTGCCGGATCTCGTTACAGTACTTTCGGTACAGAACTATCCGTCATTTATTTATCCATAGGCCATTTCCAGCATGTCTTAGAAGGCCTCTCTTTTGCCGTCCTCACCGACCACAAGACATTGACTTACGTGCTTAGCTCGATTACCAACCGATACTCTCCTAGAAAGTCACGCCACCTAGATTATATTGCTCAGTTTACGACCGATATACGACATGTCTCAGGTGTGCACAACCTTGTCGCCGAGGCAATCTCCCGAATTCAAGCGATCTCTGCAGATGCCGGCACCGCTATCGACTTGACTGCCATGGCCATCGCAATGAGGCTGGATCTTACGGTGGTGCGATGATTTACATGCCTCAGTGATCCATTGAGCTATGCTGGGTAGTGTTTTTGGGCATCTTCAGAGCCACGCATACTAGATTGGTCAATGGTTAGAGGCCAGACAAACTCAGCTTCCTGGTCCTCCAGTTTGGGGTAGGAATGAGGGTGGCTCCTTATTCCTTAAAACGGACACCTTGTAGCCCAACGCCAAACCCGCTGCCTTGCGGTCTGGTTTTTGAACTAAAGACTTTGGTTGGAAACCCAATCGTTCTCCTGTCTAGGCGTGGGTAACCTGACAGTCTGCTGCCCACGCAATGCAATGCATTTTTCTTCAAACAGTTTCCTGATGCTCTGGCCACCGTAGAGGATAATCAACGGCGACCTATCTGCTGCATCGAGCAGAGTGGTTAGGGGTTTGGATGATACTGCTCAAGCTTTCCTATATTTTCTTCCCCCTCTTACGAATATTTTCTCTTACCGCCCCGTACCAGCTCACTCTTATATACTCAGTTTGCAATCTACCAATTCTTGACTTCCCCCACCTTGTTTTGATAGGCATGTATCTTCTAGTTTCAACCCACAGGTGAACGTGGAGCGTCCCTCCTGTCCTGTCGACAAGCCCATGTCCAAGCAAGCGGCTCAGCCCAGTTCATCGACTTCCATTTGGAACGGTCGATCATCCTTCAGATTGGCATGCCTCAATGTACGCACATTGCTACAGCTCAGTCAACAGGCGGCACTTGCCCGAACATTAGAAACCCTCTCCATCGATATCTGCTGCTTATCGGGGACCCTCCTGCAAAAATAGACCTCTGTGCTCACTTTGCAATTCCCTTCAGGTGCCACCAGCAACACTTTCTCATTGCGGCTATCCGGTGACAATGCAGCTTCGAGCACTGACCAAGACCGTGTTGGAATTGCCCTGAGTCACCGGGTTGAAGCTGCTCTGGTTGACTGAATTCCAATCAGTAGCCGGTTGTGTGCCGTCCGATTGGCAGGCTCCTTCAAAGCTTCGAAGCCGCAGTGGACTAACAGGTGTCTATTCGTCCTGGCTGCCTATGCACCCCAACTCTAGCGATAATTCGGTAAAAAACGACTTCTAGCGCCAACTAAAGGAGTTCCTTCACCTCAGCATAAGCGTGGACACGGTTGTGCTGACTGGGGATCTGAACGATCAATTTGGAAAATTATCCACTGCTGAGCTACATCTAGGCGGTTAACATGGTGTAGGATCCTGTACTGATAACGGTGAGCGGTTATTTCATTTGTGTGAAGATGCTCGCTTATTTCTTGCGAGCACTAACTTCCGACACAGCTCTCGCCGAAGGGTGACTTGGCGACCACCAGCCTCGAGCCAGCTATAGACGCAAATCGATCAGGTTGCGATAAGTTACCGCCGGAGAGGCTGCGTCCAGAATTTTCGCTCAGTTTGGAGCACATGTGTGTATACTGACCATGCACTTGTATGTGCTCACCTGCGGATGCATTTTGGCGGACGCCCAAGACGACGTTGTGAAGGCATTGACACTAGCCAGCTGACGAAGCACGCTGTTCTGAATGCCTATCAAAGTACGCTGTCATGAGAGTTGAGTAAGCGCTCACTGGCTGCAGTTGAAGCTCACTGGTCTCATATTCACCAGTCCTTACGAGCAGCAGGCAAATCCTCATGTGGTAAGTCTAATCGCCAACATGGATATTGGGTCTCTTCGCAGTCTATGGAAATTATCGATGCTCTCAGCATATCCCGGCTGGAAGCGAACAAAATGAAACTCGCACAGAGCTTCGGGTATACCTTCGTGCTAGCCAGCAGAGAGACCGAGAATCCTGATGGTCTCATCGTGCTTCAGCGATGAAAATGGCCACTACCCTCGGGAACCATCGAAAGTTATTCCGGCTGCTACGGGAAACGAATAACAGAAGACCTGGTGTTAGTGCAACTCTACTTGGCGAGAGTAGGTAGCCTATTCATAACTTGTCAAAACGCTTGGAGCGTTGGGCTGAGCACTTTGAAAGGCAATTTATCGGTCGGAATTGTTAGATTTCTCACCGGCCACTGATCGCCCCGCTCCCTGGGCTGTCCCTTTGGATCCACCCTCTCGCTCAGTAGTCGAACGTGAAATCGCACTGCTTGAGTTAAATAAAGCCGCGGGACCAGATGATCTTGCCTCAGCTCTCTTCAAATTCGGGTACCTGCTTTGTGGATGATTTATACGAGTTACTAGTAAAATTGTGGGAGCAGATAACTCTTCCAACCGACTGGAGCCGCTGCGTCATAGTCCAAATTTACAAGAGAGGCTCACGATCGGAATGCGGCAACCATAGAAGAATCGCTCTGATCTCTATAGCCTCCAAATTGCTTGCCTCTGTCATCCTTCACAGACTGACTGGCACTCGTGAAAGCCAGATTCGTGAAGAGCAAGCCGGGTTTCGTCGATGTCGTGGCTGCATTGACCACATCTTCACTTTGCGTCAGTTGTTGGAGCACCGTCACACATATTGGCGGCCCACCGTTGTCGTGTTCCACGATATCAAAGGTGAATTCGATTCGGTGAATAGACTTGCACTTTGGGACTGTCTACTCAGGAAAGTTGTACCTGAGAAATATGTAAATACTATCCGTGCATTATGCGCGCGCAGCTCAGGTAGAGTGGGAAGTTGCGGCAAGCTGTTGTCGCCCTTTAATATCTCCAGCGGTGTGGGACAAGGATGCCCGCTGTCACCGTTCCCCTTCAACTTGGCTATTACGATGTCATGAAAATCCCCTCCACAAGGCACGACGTAGAAGGTGTGGGTCTTCTCCCAGGAAACGACTTCTTGAGTTGGAGTATGCTGACAATATTACGCTAATCTATGACAGCTCCCAGACGTGCCAAACGGCACTGGACAGATTAGCACTGGCTGTCAGTCGCTTCGGACTTTGCTTTGCACCATCGAAGTGCAAAGCGTTTCTTCAAGATTGGATTGGACCGCTTCCTTCGCTGACACTTGGTGACGATCAGCTAGAAGTCGTTCAAAAATGCAAATATCTGAGAAGTTGTATCAGCGCCCGTGAGATTGAGGATGAGATCACGAGCCTATAGCAAAAGCTCGAGGCGCTTTTGCTAACCTTCACCACTTATGGCGTCGGCGCGACATCACCCTCCCCTTAAAGGGTAGAGTGTAAAATGCAACGCTTCGTTCGACCCTACTGTACAGTTGTGATAACTGGCCCCTTAGATCAGTGGACGTAAAGAGGCTAGCTACCTTCGACCACTGGTGCCTTAGCAATTTAGCTCACATCTGGTGGGAACACCGCTTGAGCAACCAGCATGTTCGACGCCTTGTTTCTTGCACAGGAAAAGGAAACGAACCGCTCAACACCGTCATTTCACGCACCAGGCTCCGATTGCTCGGGCACGTGTTACACATGCCAGCCCACCGACTCGCGCGACGTGCGTTGTTCGAGTGCCAGGGGTGTGGATGAAAGAAGAGGCGAGGTGGCCAAGTGATAACTTGGTCAAGAGGAATGAAGGCCCTCACTTCGAAGCTGGCCTCAGTTGAAGCGTCTCGGCTCCCTGGTTGGGGTCCGGAGACAATGAACATATTTGGCTGGATACACTTGTTGATATGACTAGTAGCCGACCTCAGTGGCGTTCGTGCTGTGAGTTTCTTTGTCTCACCCCATCCTCCTTAGCATCCCCCTCCAACGACAATCTCATTATTTAGCGTTTTATAATTTTGCATGGTAAAATATTTATTTTTCTGCTGCATAGTAGCCGGCAGGTAGCTTACCGGAACAATGCCCATCCGTTACCGGCAGCTCAGCTGACTTGCACCTGTTATATTTTATTCGCTTTTATCTTTTAGATGTTGCGGCACAATAGCTGAGGTTTTTCCCATTTCTGGCCAGCATGTATAGTGTGTGTGTTTGTGTGTGACAGCCACGGCCGCAGCACAATTCAAGGATCCTGAGGTTGATATAATACGCAGGTCTCCCTCACTAGACATAGGACCCGTTCAGCTGGCATCATCAGGCAGGACTATGTTTTGCCATTTTTCTCTGGGCACGCCGCGCCCAGTCGTCCCACGCGAGTTTCGGCAGACCGTTTTCGACACATTGCACATCTTGTCTCATACAGGCGTTCGTGTATCGGTTAAACTCGTAACAACACACTTCGTCTGCCGTATTGTCTATCGTAACGTGCTTACTTGGGCAGCTGCTTGCCTTCCATGTCAACGTACGAAAGTGTATAAACACACAAAAACCCTAATAGGAACATCTCCCAAGCCAGATGCACGTCTTCACCACGTGCATGTCGACCTCGTAGGTCCTCTGCCGTCTACGAAAGGCTTGTTGTGCGGAGCCTGGGATACTAGTCGGTAAGCGATGACACGTAAGACGTGTCAAATACGACACAGTATAGAAGTCGGAGGCGACTGAACCCAACGTATATTGTGCAGGCTACAAGAATAGGAAGCGAATCAGACAGAGCGAGAAACGTGCAGCGAGGTACTCACCAAAACGATTTGTGACAACGGATGTGCAGTCAGTTAAACAAATGGACGTTTCGAAGGTTAAAACAACCATAAAATCCAATGTTACAAGATACTGAAAGAGCATGTTTTCTGTTGCACTACAAGGGCCTCCCTCTAGAAGGCTGAAGGATGGAAGCCTTCGATGGAGCTGTTAGTGGGGGGAACGGAAGGTGAGGGTGGATGCGAATGTTTGCAGGGGCTTGAGAAAAGCTTCCAAAGTGGGGTGTAGCAGATTTCGCTGGGTCCAGGCTTTTGTTAGTTTTATTTATGACGATCGTGTGGACCAGAGTGCATCTTTGGTAAGCCGTCGGGGCGGGCTGGTCGGACTGCAAAAAACTGGCTAGTCCAGAAAAAAGGCCGACAGGACCTTCCCATTGCTGCAGACCCGACGGTGCGCTTGGGAGGTGTCACTCCCCCCACCGCAAGTTAGTCCACGGTCCTCGTCCCACGAAGAAATCCAGGCGCGCTCGTCCCACGAAGAAATCCAGCGTCCTCGTCGGCAATGCCTAAGCAGCGTTTGGGGACCAATTCGTTCGTGGGTGTCTGCGATCGAGGGCGACTGTCTGTTCCTTGGGTGAGGACGGCTGGCGAGTCACTCCAGGGTTGCGTTGAGCCGGTTGGCGAGTCAATCGAGGGTTGCCTGGGCAGTTCCGGCGGTTGAGTTTCTGGAAGATAAAACTCAGAGGGGGTTGGCAAGGGTCGGGAAAGTGGCTTGACGCCGGAGAGGGAACATGGCATGTATGATAAAAGCAATTACGCTTTTTAGGTTTTCAAAATGTTTTGGGTTTTTGTCGATTTTGCAAAACGTTTGTGAGTGATACGCAGGATAGCCATTAAAGACGAAAAAGGCGTGTTAATGGGAATATCAAACGCTTACAAAATCGGAAAAACGGAGCGGATGTTTGACCTGCCTACCGCGTCGGTCGGTTGCCTGTGGCAAGATAGGTTGTGGGTCAAGTGGTACGGAGGGTTCCGGTTATCCAGTGCTCGGGAAGTCACCACAGGCGCGGGTGCTTGTGCGAGAGCATCAGCATGAGCTGCAGGTGGCTCGTCAATCAAAGCCACTTTGAGGCGGTCGATGGACACCGTTGTTCGGTGACCATTCTGGTCTATAGTAGAATGTTTCGGAGTCCGTTGCAGAACTCTGAAAGGGCCAGTGTAGGGAGGCTGGAGAGGGTGCCGCACTGCGTCGGTGCGGAGGAAGACGTGAGTGCTGGTAGAGAGTCCGCTGTGCATTTGTACATCTCTAGTCTGCTCACGGGGCAGGGTCGGGCGTAGTGAACGCATGCGTTGAGCCAGCGAGGACGCAAAGTTAGGCGGAGGCATACCCGACGATGCGGGAGGTGAAACGAATTCTCCTGGTAACTTGAGCGTCGTGCCGTAAACCAGCTCTGCCGGTGCACATTGCAAGTCAGCTTTGATGCTGCTGCGAATGCCTAAGAGTACGAGCGAAACGTTTTCGCTCCAGCTAGGGTCAGAGGAGGCGCAGAGCGAGGCTTTAAGCTGTCTATGAAAACGTTCAACTAACCCGTTGGCTGCTGGGTGATACGCTGTGGTATGGATGCGGCGACAACCTAAGAAGTTGCAGAACGTATCGAATTGTGAAGATTCGAAAGGCGTTCCTCGGTCAGTTGTGATGGTGGATGGGCATCCGTAGTGCGAGACCCACCGATCTAAGAAGGCCCGGATAACAGTCTCAGCTGTGCAGTCTGTTACGGGAATGGCTTCTGGCCATCTGGTGAAGCGGTCGACACATGTCAGAATGTATACGAATCCGCGCGACGGAGGCAATGGACCTACCAGGTCTAAGTGTACATGCGAGAACCGAGAGTCCGGGGCAGGAAATGAACCAAGAGGACTGCGGGTGTGACGATGTACTTTAGAGCGCTGGCATTGAAGGCAGGCGCGAGCCCAGGTACGAACATCTTTGTTTACGCGTGGCCAAACGAAACGTTCGGTGACCAGTTTCAAAGATGCACGGATACCAGGGATGTGATAGTGAGTGCAGTGCGTCAAAGACTGTGCGTCTGAAGGAGACGGGCACGAGAGGTCTAGGACAACCTGTGGAAGTGTCACAGAGGATGGTTCCTTCCGTGGTTTGGAGAGGAACAGGTTGCACATGCAGCGAAGTGGACTGCAGAGTGCGCTGTATGTCTTCGTCTTGAGCCTGAGCCGATGCCATTGCGGCAAGGTCGACGGTAGGCAAAGACTGCAGAGTGAGGTTGACGCGTGAGAGAGCGTCGGCGACGGGATTGTCGACACCTGAGACATGACGTATGTCAGCAGTGAACTGCGTGACAAAGTCTAGGTGTCTTGTTTCCCGTGGTGAGTATTTGTCGCTAGCAGAGTTGAAGGCAAAGATAAGGGGCTTGTGGTCAGTGTAGACCGTGAAAGCGCGGCCTTCAAGTGTGTGCCGGAAGTGACGTATTGCTAGGTAAATGGCGAGCAGTTCTCTGCCAAACGTGCTGTAGCGGGATTCCGCTGGCTGCATGCGCTTGGAGAAGAACCCAAGGGGTTGCCATTGCCCACCAACGTGTTGTTGGAGGACGGCTCCTACCGCGACGTCTGAGGCATCAGTCGTAATAGAAAGAGGTGCAGTCGATTCGGAATGAGCGAGGAGGGCTATGTTGGAGATAGCATCCTTGAGCTCGGCGAAGGCTGCCTGTGCTGTGTCAGGGAAAGCGAACTTACGTTCATTTCCTCTGAGTAGGTCAGTCAGTGGCTGCATGAGCTGAGCGCAGCGCGGAATGAAGCGTCGATAGTAGTTGACCAAACCACAAATCGACGGAGGTGCTTGAAGGAAGTCGGAGCTGGGAAGTCCTTGATTGCCTGGATCTTATCAGGAAGGACTTCGATACCAGACGATGAAACGAGGTGGCCTAGGAATTCTACCGTTGATTTGCCGAGTTCGCACTTAGTCGGGTTGACTGTGACACCGTGTTGGGTCAAGCGCTGGAAGAGAGCTCGAAGATGCTCGAGGTGCTCTTGTTCCGATGAACTGGCTACTAAGATATCATCGAGGTAGGAATATGCGAAGTCGAGGCCACGAGTGACATCGTGGATGAAGCGTTGGAAGGTTTGTGCGGCGTTGCACAGTCCAAATGGCATCCTTAAAAATTCAAACAAACCGAAAGGAGTGATTACGGCTGTTTTGGGAATGTCATTGTCTTCCACAGGTATCTGGTGATAGGCGCGAACCAGATCGATCTTGCTGAAGATCGTCTTACCTGTGAGGCATGCGGTAAGGTCCTGTATGTGTGGGATGGGATACCTATCTGGGACGGTTGGGCGATTGAGTGCGCGGTAATCACCGCAAGGACGCCAGTCACCAGATTTCTTGGGGACCATCTGCAGGGGTGAGGACCAAGGGCTGTCGGAAGGGCGGATTATTCCAAGTTCATGCATGCGTTCAAACTCCGCCCTAGCTACCTTTAGTTTCTCAGGCGATAGTCGGCGGGGACGGCATGACACAGGTGGGCCGTTCGTCCGTATGTGGTGCGTGACTTGAGCTGCCACGGGCAAAGCTGCGTTCATTGGCTGAACGAACTTGGGGTACTGAGAAAAGAGATTAGAGTAGTCTGGCGAGGTCTGGGGAAATGCGTAGACCGGGGATATAGATGTGACATCGGCGGTGATGCCATATATATATATTTGCAAAAGTCTGTTAACAGACATAATGCCATCAGAAACCATGGGATTCAAACGAAGGTACAGAAACAGTAAAATAAAACACAACACAACAATGTCCATGGTTTCCTCAGAGGGCGATATACTACCCGGTTGCTTAAGCCGAAGTAGGGTGTTGACTTAGGGGACACCACCCCGAGCCTTTGGCTTAATAGCCTGCCCGCAAGGCAGCGGAGCGAATTCAGGGAATCGCGCCCATTGGGAGCCGGTGACTGATTGCTCAGTTCATACGCCACGTACACTGCTTTTTGTTGCAGTGTCGACTATCATCTGGCGTTTCGCATCGACCAAGAGGTCGAAATGCCTGAGGA
>CALYDF020003295.1:0-14221 GCA_944474145.2 Dicrocoelium dendriticum
ATTAATGTGTGAAGAGAAGAACGACGAAGCGAAGAAAACGTTGAGTAATGCACTTACAAAATAGTAGTGCATCCTTAATACATCCCTTAGTGTGACACAGTCAAACCCCGGTGCGAAGCCTTGCACTGACGAAGCGCTGCGTGCAGCTCCTTTTGTGGGATGGGTCTCACAACATCCGGGTTAGTAAGGATGATATGGTGAGATGGACGGTCGTCATATACTAAAAGCTGAGAAGAAACGTCTGTCAAAAAGTCGGTAAAACCAGGGATACTACAGTCTTCTTGGAGGGAAGCCGTTCGCCGTCTACCATGAAGAACGGTCACTGCCGCATCCTTACGCCTTGTATGATAGAGACGTTAGATGTAGCCATATTGTTGGTTTTGGCGTTGCTGATGGTTTTTAATTACTGATGGTATTTTCTGCGTTTGTCGGCGCCCGTCTAAGAGGAAATACGCAGGTACACGCGGCATTAGGCGCCATAATGTACTGTTCCCACGAGATGTCTTCTGGCAGAGTAACCAGTATGGTGAGAAGCAGGCAAGTTGATTCATTATTGGCAGATTGGCACCCACGCGCCAATGGTCGATCCTCCGCCAGCAGAATGCGAAATGGGGCTGTATCATCGACGAGCTGTGTAGTAGAATGCGGAACGGGGTGCCGATGTCGTCGGTGTTGTAATAGGCCCCATTGCGAATTATGGGAAGGTCGGCAGGTATGGCAAATGAAATCGTGGAAATTCGCTGCGGCGGCAGAATCCAGCAAGACTGTTGGCTTCCTGGGCTAGGCGGCGAGAAGTCTCAGCAGACCGATGCGTGTCTTTAAAGTATGAGGGCACAAATCGCAAGTTTTATGTTGTGTTACGGTGGAGACTGATAAGGTGAGTGGCATAGGGTTTGCGAGAAAAGTAACAGGGTGAAACGATTTCATGTCCTGCTGAGTAGGCAGTTGCGAGGAGGAGGGACGAGGAAGATTGACAGATGGAAGTGGCCTCATGATGCTTGTGGGGGACAGTGACTTAAGGGCCCGGTTCCGCAGGTTGGATTCGGATGCAACAAAGGCTGTTCCGTTTACAACTTGGGTAAAGTATCTAGTAGATCCGCTGGTCCGATGGTTCGAGCTGGAGAAAATAGGAGGACAATTTGAAGCCTGCTCTGCTGGCCGTTCATTGGCTTCGAGCAGCGGCTCGGATTTCGGTTGTGCTTGTTGTGAAAATGTAGGATGCGAAGTCTCGAGAGGTATGTTTGCTACGGCGGGTGGGACTGGAGAATATTCATCGGATAGCCAGGGGCAGAGGAGATGTAACCCTGAGACGTGCGCTGAGGCCTTTGGGCCTAATTGTGTTCTGCGATTTCGTTTAGCAAAGATGTCGACCGCCGTAGCAAAAACAGGAGGGAAATGACCGTAAACGGAGATCCGGGCGGGGATACTTGATCGTGAGCGACGTTCGGCACTGCTGGGCTATCTCAGGTAAAACGGCTAGAGTCAGATCTAACGAATGACAAATGGCAAGTGGTGCCTTTCCGGCGTCTCGGTTGAGATGGCTGTGTAAACCGGCTCCTCCATTTCAGGAGTTGGAAGGTTATTGTGATATCTGTTTCCGACCTCTTCGGAATATGGTGTCCAAGTTGTGTCACTAGTGTTTTACGCGCCCGTACATGGGCTTTCATCTATTTCGCCACTCGAAGTAATTCCTCGTCCCCTTGCTGGATCCACCCTTCTAGCCGCACTGCAAATCCTGACCTAAACATCCAGGTATTCGTTAAGTTGTGGCCAACGCACTTGGCGTGGTAAAACAGCCGGTGATTGGTAAGTACGTGAAAATTGGAAGCAACAGTGATTAGAGGAAGGCAATGCATTAACTTTATTAAGCGCTAATATCTCCATAAATAATGCTCGGACCACAGTTTGCATGGACTCAATCCATGCAGAATGCAACTCAACATATAGGAAAATTAACGATTGTGACAGATTTCTCTTATTTACCCTGTACCCTAGTGCAATATATGAAAAACCAAAGTGTGCTTTATATATAAGAATAGAAATTCACCTACCGCCCACACAGAAAAATAATCATACCATTAGATAGAGCTAACAAAACTATCTGCTCGCGAAAATATTGAGAAAAAGCGTTTTGAAACCAAGGTCTTGCGCACTCTCGTTAGACAGACCATTCATTTTATTGTGTTTTGCTTTTTCACGTATCTTAATGAATCCATAAAACAATAATCCAATGTTTCTGCAGTATCCGATGCAGCGCAACAACACGTAAAACTGTATATAGATAACCGTGGTCAACCGTCGATGTAAAAATAAAGATCAAGGCAAAGGGAGGTATGAAAATACTGGCGCGAGTGGCCAGAGGTCATTCCAATTTTGACCTCAACCACTACATCAACAACCATCAGACAGCTGCACTAGATTTTCAGTACCTTAGATAAGTCCGATCCACTTATGACCGACGATGGACCACAGTTCACATCGGAGGAATTCGCGACATACTGCCACTCAATGGTGTGACTCATATGCGAGCACCACACTTCCACCTTAAATTTAATGATCAGGTGGATCGCTTTGTTGCAACCTTCAGGCTTGCACTTAGCAAGTCGAAAAAGAAAGGTTCCACGGAGGATTGCATACAATCCTTCCTTGTGATTTACGAATCATTCCATATCCCGCGTGTAATGGAAGGTCCCCGTCAGAGACGCTATCACGCAGATAAATCAGGTCTCTTTAGGATACAAATATGCCAAAGCAACATTAATTCGCCGGCCTGGAAAGTACAGAACTGTCACAACAGCAACACCGTGTGACTGTGCAGAATCTAAAGATCGGTGACCTTGTATGGGCGAGAGATTATTGTCAATCGAAAAACAGATGGGCTCCAGGTGCAGTTAGCATACCTGTTGGTCGTGTCACCAAGCTAATAGAGGTTCAGTGCGAAACTTGGCACTGCCATGTGATCCATCTCAGATTTCGATCAAACAGTAATCATTGTTTATCTCGCCGCAATCCCAGCTTGATTCTCAGATATTGCGCGACGGGTTCTCGTTGCCGCTATTGCAGACGCAATTCCGGAACGAGTGGAATTTGCAAGCCCGGAGTCGGTAGCAGCATTGGATAGAGTATGAAGACGCCCAATACGGAATCAACAACTACCGGATCCAGGCAGACATGTCAACAGAAAAGGGTGTCATATACGGAAGCCTAAGCCAAATGTTGCCAATGACCCGATCCAATCTGATTGTGCCACTGGGCAGCCAATCAGCAGTGCGTTAAGCAATATTGAACCGTATAACAGCCATAAAAGGACACATCATTACTCTTGACACATGACCTTGTTGTATCAATACTGCCTTGTCATGTAAACGATCTAGTCTTTTATCCACCCAATTAGAATAGTTTAGGTCATATCATACGTTATCGACCGGAGTTGACTGGAAGTGCTTTATTAAGACAGGTAGCTAAGCAAGAAATGCAACAGAACTATCGCAGATAAGGTGACACATCTCACGTGGAAGGAGGCGTATTTATATTTATTTAGGAATTGAGTCATCAACAGTTGTGTCTGGTGCATAAGAGAGATGTTTTAAAATCACCTTGTCCACTTTCGCCAAACAACGTTGTGACCTGTTCTTGGTCTCAGATACAATTTCGCTTTCAAACGATCCGTAGACGAAATGACGCGCCGTTTTGGTGTAATTTGGTGTTTTCTGAGTGAACCCCATTATAAGCAAATCTGAGCTTCACTTAGATCCGCGAACGTAAAGGATTGTTATCCAACAATTGCGTACTAGGAACCTTAAAGAAGCTAATAGACGTACTCAAGTATAAAAGTTCAACGTAATAGAGAAAATATTAGGCGAACTGATAATCTGTTCAGGCAAAGGATTTGAAATTATGAAAAATTAATAGAATAGGCGGTCATGTACGAATAAGTAATATTTATAAACTTTGAGTACTATTTATCGTAGAGTTCACCATGTATAGCGCAGCCGATGATCGAAGATTAATTCGCACACACCAACATATCTACATATTTGTTTGTAATTTAACCGGAGAGTACAATGTTGCTAGGAAGCCAATCACGGAAGAACCAACGAGAAAAGGAAGTAAGTTCCAGGAATGTCGGAGACGGCTTTGGATTTTAGATTACTTGAGGTAGATAAAACTGCATAATCTTACTAAATAACAGATAAATCTTTAATTTACGTTAATCTACAAAATTTTGGGTTAGCCTAAGTAGAGATCTCAAGGTAGCTACACTTGGCGCCTTATTACTTATTCTCTACTGGTCCATAGTTTCGCCTACTTCAAACAAGTAAACTAAGCGGAACCTCATCGTTGGTCTATGTCACGATAGACAGCTCTTGCTTGTTCTGATGTTGTCTGGAGGTTAAGGTACTTCGATGAAGTAAACGTAAAGAAAGGTTGCCGGTCGAGTTTTCGCGTTCTCTAGTCGGGAAAGTTCAATATATTTATTACTTGATGTAACGTATTATATTCAGCCATATTACCAACCAAGGCACTCTCCTTTGAAAAGAATAATTTAGTAACTTCGTATAAACTTCTCATCCTATATATAATTGAGATTTTCAATCTGCCCCCCATTATTCCATACACACAAATTTGTGTCATGAGACAAGCTATAATACTCTAACTGACGTAGCAGTTTTCCCATAGCAGAAGTTGCAAATTTGCTCATTGGTATGCGGATTTTCTATGTAATGTTACTGATTTGACCAAGCTTCTCGCAAGCCAGATAGAATGACCAAAATTGGGGAAAAGGTTAGCCAATGGTTTTGTTCTATTGATTTTCGTTAGTGGTGCGCAGTCTGTTGGTCCTCTCTGGGTGATCAAATCCATGGTCCTTAGTGGTTTTCTGTAATGCCTGTGCAGAAGCAATATGCGACTTGCAACAAATTCTATAAGTGCTTGTGTATTGGGCAATAATAAAGTGATTTAATCTGCAACCGGACTGAGACACATGTTTGGAATACATCGTCGCAAGTGTATACCGTCTAAATGTTTTTCCTTCGCCATTGGTGTGAAAGTTAGGGCTACATGGCCTGAAATACGCATAAAACACAAGCATCTCAAGACACCGCAGTTGCGCTCATCTAGATTTGAACAACAATAATTAGACATCTTTACAATGCAAGATTTAAGTTTCAATATACTTTCACGTTCAGCCTCTATTTTATTTTGTTTGAGAAACCTACTGACTTTTCTCGACAGATTTACCAAGCAGCAGGAGACCAGTCCAATTCCAAGAGCGCTTTAAATATGGTAGCAAAAGCAGTTACTTATTAAGTATTTCTGCATGGCTTTTCCTATATCGTGCTCGCCGTTCGAGTATCACAATATGGAGGAGGAGTATTGCGTACTTTTAGGATAGTACAGCTAATTCGTCATTGTCAACGCCAATCAGCAGGATTAGGCTAGTCTGATAAACCACAAGATGCCGGCATTTCGACATTCTGGGTCTCGTCTATGGTTCGCCCCCCAGTGGACCCCTGCTGGCGGAACCCGGCAGCGATCCGCTGGGAAACGCACAAATGACGTGCCCAGAAGATCGAAACGCCGTCGTCTGGTTCTTTACCAGACTAGCCTAAGCCTGCTGATTGGGAGTGAATATTATGAATTATAACAATTATCACAATATTGGTCCACTACACTGCGTCTCCTATGGAATTAGATTGCTACCACGTCCTAACAACAATGTTATATCCGGTCAAAAATGCTCAGTGTGTGCTCAGGCCCTCAAAGTGAAACAAACATTTACTTATAGTACGCGAACATAGAAACATGAGTACGACCAAAGTAAACGTGCCGCCGGCGCAGTCACTTTATGGCTTCACATTACGGCTGACAAAATAACTTGCAGCTAAAACTTCTCCACTTCCTTCTTTGACGGCGGTAGATCTACCGGTTGATTGTCCAATAGGTGGGTGAGGTAGGTCCGCGCGCTCCAAAATTACAAAAACTGTTCGCCCACGTGCCCGCAAAACTGTCCAATTTTTCTCACCTTTCCATTGTATGCTGAATGTTCAACCGGTCTACAATATATGGTGCTTCGGGAATAACTGATTTATTCGACATTTCAAACTCAACCAAAGGGACAGAATGAATACTTAGGGAAGCTGTAATTTAAATGACTGTCAGTTACATAACTAACGATGTTACCGTATTCATGAAATTATTTTTGATTCTGTCAACAAAATTTCGCCCAGCGTCGCCAAAAGCGGCCAATCAGCCTGTAGGCGAAAGTGTTTTGGCTTCCAATCAGCTGCTTCGTACACTTGCGGTAAGCTAGCTACTTGCTTTGTCACGTACCTGGGTACGGTTATTCTGCTTACATAATCCCAGCATATCTTTCCATTTTTCTTGATACGACGCGACCTCCTGCCAGAAGACTTAGTACAACCTTCCAGTCCTGTTGGTATTTGCTGACTTGCCAATGTGAGTAGATGATTGAGTAGTAGATGACAGTGCGAAGTCAGTTTAGACTGTGCGTAGATAAAATACCAAATTCACAAATATCGGAGCTTCGGATTTGTGCCCGTTTGACAATGACCTTGAAGCTGCTTCTTGGGTGTCGGCATGACGAAACACATAGGTTGATGAATCAAGGAACACGTTACCTCACAAAAGACAGTCGTGAGCCTTACTAGGGTTTACCTCACTGTTTCCGGTGTCGCCTTAGTTGCACTCGGTTTCTTCCGATTATTAGATCCAGAATTGGATTTATAAGATCATCCTCCGACCTTCGCAGTCAACACACCATATTTCCTTGCTTTTGAATTACGTTTTCTGTTTAATTCACATTTCCATTTTAAGTACTAGCTCAGGTAGCACCTAGGCATTGCGGTCATACTAGCGTTGTTGATCGGCTGCTCGATATTTTTTAATTGCTTTGCAGTTGCGCAACCGGCGGCAAGACCGAATAAGATAGCGCGGCCGACGCATGCGTTAGCGTTCCAGTCTTGCTATTGCATAGACACTGAACTGCACTGAGACCTATGTTAGGTGATGCCGTGTTATGAATTTGCAACAGTATCAGATATGGTTCCCAATGAGTTGTTCCCGCTTTCGACAAAGGTTTCCTGCTTTGCTTGACAGCTGCCTCCGCTTTTCTGTTATACTGGATTTGACACCAGCTGGGTATCAGTACCTCCGGTATAGCTACCTGGAAGGCTGAAAAATAAGCTCATGGATAACTGCTTTCTTATGGTAGCCGTGGGCGGATCCATAACAAAATAGTCACTAAAGTTGTCCTGTGCGATTAGGTAGTGATACCCATTGTTAAAGTACAAGTGGCTGTTAATTTCTGCTATGATCGATATAGAATCTTACGCAACATTGTTGGTTCTCTGACTTGGCAAGCCACGTGGAGCAACCAAGTTGAACAGCTTGATACTTTATCGTCAACATGTGTTTCCAATCCTGGCCAGAATACCAGCCATTGTTCTCTGCTAATGTTTTAGTTAACAGGCAACTAGTCTACATGAGGGTGTTCTAGCACTTCTTTGCAAAGTTTTGCTTGGATAAAAAGCGCTTTCCTTTGCATTCGTCAGGTAAATCCTTACTGTTTCGCCTCTTAAATTCTCTCATCACGCCGCAGTCACTGCATTCGGCTATCTTCGATTAATTTTAGTAATAAATTACTTCAGTGGTGTCAGACTCGATGTCATTTCTATCTACCTATTAATCTCACTTATATGAAGGATTTCGAATCCCAGTGATGGTCCCTTAATGCTTCCTGGAAGGTTACGGTTAACTGTACTCAGTTTACATTTCGTAGCATTCCTGGAGTGCAGCGCGTGCAGCGCATAAATTATGAAAGCAACGAAATGGAATCCAAGGCAAAAACCGTAATTTGTTTGTAAACAAAAGCCTGAATTTGGCCAATCTGATTAAGATGAGAAAAGTGGACAGCGTTTAGCAACCACGGTGGTTCAGATCCTGTCTACTTTAATTTTACAATAGCAGTTTGTTCCACGTTTAGACAGGAGTTCTATGATACCAAGTCCCAAGAATCTTTCCTTGTTATGCCAACTTTCGTCAAAACCAAGGACGAGGATGTTGTTTCAGTTTTCGCGAAATTCCGTAACATTTAATCCACGTTGAAGCCCTTACAAAGATCTCACAGCATCTACAAAAGACGCCAAGTATTAGTGAACAATGCCAACATTGTGTGCTCCTGCAACAATTCATATATATATTATATATATATATTAGTCAGGGAAAGCTAAACCAAAACTTTTAACATTCAACCCAGCAAAATCCAAACGAAAATGTACTGCGCATGCTCAGTATTAAAAATGACTTACAGCGCAGTTTACTAAGACTCTGCAGTATTTCGCATCCCACTGCTTTCTTTTGGATTCGATTCCGTGACTTCTAGCATTTTGCACTAATTACCTGCATCTGGTGCTTGACAAAATATTCGCACACAAGTTCGAAACTGTTATATTGTGTCTCACTTCTAGTAGTGGAAACTATGTGGCACTGTGTCAAACTTTTATTCCACGACGTTCATTAATGTGTGTAGCATTGAATGCAGTGCGGCGATACAATGCACTAAGTTGCAATGTTTGACTTTGTACCGCCGTCCCATTGCCAAGTGATTTGGCTACTGACGCTAGCGGCTAGCGGTCGTGTGTTTTAATTCTGATGTAGCCGAGGGATGCGCACTAATGACGAGAGCAACAGGTCAACATGGCTGTAAGGTAGTTTTCCGGTTTTTGAAGTACTATCTGTCTAAGAAGCTGTTGCGATGATCTCCTGTATTATTAGATGCAACGTACTCTTCTCAGCGGTATGTAAATATTTTTGACCAAACGGTTTCCAAGTACATATTCCCACTTAGCCATTGCTAGTAATAGTTGTGGTATCCTGGGCATACAACATATTATGCAAATATTGGAATGTGTATGGCGATTTCGGTTAAGGTTCGCCACATCGATGGTAGCTGCTAAGCCGTTTGGATCGGGTGCTTTCGCCAATTGCTCAGTTGCAAATATGCTGCCTTGCAGTAAGTACTGCTAATGTTCATGTGGTCATATTTTGAGAAGTCTGATGGATGCGCTTCAACGAAAGCGGAGGATGTGATATAACGTTGCTGAGAACAGCTATCAAGTACATATGTTAAAGGCAATATAAAACGATAGCCAACTGGAAAAAAAACATCACATAACAAGAAATCAGTCAGCAATTCAAGCCTGGAGATATAACTAAGAGACAAGTGAAACGCTCCCCATATCTTAAGATGACCCTATCAATTCCAAGGCTTTAAATATGCGGAGAGTGGTAGATTTTGGTAGCCTTATAAACCAAACAGACGTCTGAGGTTTGCCACCTACCAGCACTAAGCTATCTACTTGTATGTACCCATGGGTTTGGCCAACCAAAGCGATGGTTTTCCAACACTAATCTATTTATCAAACCATGTTATTGTTGAGGACATATTTGTTGTGTTTTTATGCTGATGAACACGCAGAATTAAATAAGTTAGGATAAAATCGTTTAATTGCAAGCAACTTTATCCATCGTATATTCTGGAATGCACACCATCAGCCAACTGGCAACTGATTCCCAAGAACCATAAAGGTTTGAACAATATACTAGTAATAGTTATAAAACTCGTGGCTGAGAAACAACGCTTTCTTGTAGGAAATCGTTAAGGAAACAGCAGACTCAGTTAACCATTATATTTTGTTTAAATGTTAAAGTGTTCACAGATATTTTCGTAAATCATCCATCCTTCTTCAGATACGACTGCTCAGAGCGTTTTGCGGAGCTGGTAAATATTACATGTGAGATTGCAAGCTTAGCGGAACTGGAAGGAAAGATTTGTCTTCCGGTCGTGTGACATCAACTTTTCTTGCCGATATGTCCAAACGTATGGCGCTATTCTGTTCAAAAATAACTTTTTAATTAAGCTAAATTATCGGAGATGAAATCTGGCTAAAACACAAATAGAAGCAAATTGTTTTATTTTGAGAATGGAAAAGTTGAATAAAACATTTATGGTTCGAGTTCAATCCAAGGTATATAAAGCATAATAATTTAGTCGCACACCAATGTCAATTTAAACATTTGCAGCTTGAGGGAAGTTAGATACGCATGAACAAATCGCAACCGGGTCGACAAATAGGGCGAGTGATAGCCACGGAGTCCTTCTCGTGGTGCTCAAATTTAGGTGAGAACATTTCAAGAATTGCTCCAAGATAATTCCTGCATGCGCAAACAAGTTCTCCATCTTCGTTATTTCCAAATCGAAAGCATGCTTCCGTCAGAAATAGAGCGGCAATCTATGTAAAAAATAATAAAAATCGATATTATTTGTGCATTTTTTGATTAGCTGACTGCTGGTATCAGAGAGACCAAACACGAAACTTGGTATACGTAGATGAAGTGATCAGCGTTATGTTTAGGTACTTCATTAATCAAAGCAAGTAGTATGTTGAATTGGTGGCTCATGGTGTCATCCGTGAGGGACCAAGATAATTGCGTCCATGATTCTCTATTTGCTAGACAATAAATATGTGGCTGATCGATGCTTAAAAGTTAATTCGCATTTTGAAGGAGGTCTTCGCCGCAAGATTACTGGTTGTATTCTCTGCACTGATTTTTCTTTGAAACCTTCTCAATTATGGTCGAAAATGTAGAAAATGCTAGACTTATGATTATCATAGTACACATCTACGTGGTTAAAACTCCCTTCCATAAAGCAAAATATCATTAGAAGCATCAGTGTTAGTAATAACATTTTGTTTACTTTAGTGTTTGTCTGCGTTTTCATTAAACCATATTTTGTTTTATTCAATACGATCAAATGGTTATATACTCTTCTGCAGCATTGAAAAAGTGCTGAAAGGATACCATTAAGAATATCACAAAGCTAATACTGATAGCATTGAATTTTACATCTCATGCGCAATATTCTTGTATTATTTCAAGTTTTCAAATGCGTCTATCGGTTGTGCAGATAGATTGTCCTCCGCATATATGCTATATTGGTCGTCAGTAATAACATTAAGATTAAGAAAAGCATTTTCTTAAACTAGAACAGGGATAACCTATCCCAAATGCCTATGGGCATACGACTCGCTTAAAGTGAATAAGATGCTTAGTGAACCGCACAACAAACACCATTAGAAAGAATGAAACGACCCCATAATTTTTAAACATTTGTAGCCAAGTCACACCGACCGGTAAATTATATCGTATAATACACCTGACTGTTACTGCAGAAAAGGAACAAGGAAATTTAGTCAATTCGTTTTTCAACTAGTGGCCTCTACGATTTTATCAAGTGACTGCAACATATCCACACTGTAGAAGTAAACTCATGGCAAATTACATATAGGCAGTGTATAGGCCTAAGCAGGCAGATTAATAGCGCATAATGTAGCAAAAAATATAAACTGTTTATACAACCAGTTGACTAAAATTTTAACAGTTAGGTACCGCAACTATTAAAAACCAGTTGACAAACTTTCTTTCGTGAATCATATTTAATTCTTAGACTCCTGCTTTGTTGTTGATATCCGCAAAAAGTTTCCACCATTTAACAAATGCACTGGAAACTTTTAGCAGTTTGGCTAAAATCGACTGAGTTAAAAGCTGCAAGCTGGTGGCTCCATTTTCATATTGGAAGCTAGCAAGTTTGAGAAAATGCGGACGCAATGGTCGCTGTTTTTGGAACGTTGCTCACGTGAGAATGCGCACAGGTAAGGAATGTCGAATTAACTTTAGGCATTTTTGGTTCATAGATGTGCCAAAGTATGAATAGATTCATCATAAAAGACTCGTTTCCTTACCAACCACAATCAAAAATGTCGCACAACTCTAACTGAAATCGTGTGTTATCCCTCTTTACGAATATGATTAAAACATCGCCATTCTATCTTCCGCAATTTTGAATAGGACACTATCATCACCACAAATCTACATTTCCCATTTATGGCGGACTAATTATTCCAGTACGAGAAATCTTACGTACACTATTGAAGGTCCAATTCCACTCTCCCAAATTTTCAACAACATTAACGGGCACCTGAACGCCGAACAGCTCCGGTAAGTTACCACTAAAAACAGCCAGGGCGATTGCAGTCGGCATCCAGGCATCATATTTTTGGCGCGGGACAAGTTTGTTCGGGAAACTAAGGTGTCCTGTGGTTAGTTAGTCGCGTGGTCATACTGCAAGTGTCATGCGAGGTAGCACTTTGTTTGTGCAATCTAGTATTGCTTTAAGGCTTGAATTCTCATATCTTTGTGGAAACCTTATTCCCGATCCCTAAAGCGACTATCTGATCATTCGCAGCAAATGTACCACACCTGCGTTTGAAAAGAAAGTGCACAAAATAACCTAAATATCCTGAAATCTTTATTTAAGTACTTAATAATAACAAAACAATTTTTCTTTTCCTCCTGCCATTTTACGCATAAGTACAGGTATTTTTATTAGCAACGTATTACTTCCAATGAAACACGCTTTCTTTCAAACTCAACGGATTTGTACAGATGCTCCGTGCAATGTAATTTGATGATTCTGAGACATACTCAAGTTGCCAGAAGCATTGGTAGAACACAGAGGTTTTGCTTGTTGTTTTGCTTTTAAAGATGAGGCTAATAATTTGGTGCCTAGCGGAGCGACCAGCAGTTTCACGTTTCAAACAACAGCCAGAGCAACGAGTGATACAGAACATACCTGCGCCGATGGGTTGACCTAATTTTATTGAGCCATAGATTTAGATATTTAGCCATACTTAGTTTCCGCGATCGACATACGACCACCGTAATTTGCTGTAAATACATGCATATTTGCGTCAAGCAAATGGAGTAGATTCAGCAGATTACTGTTTAGCCTCTCAGTTCATTTACGAATAAAATCTCAAATAGATTCGCGGGTTCTCAATTATCGTGTAGTATTTCACCAAACACTCAAAAACAATAAGTTAGATTTGAGGACTGCATTATATTCCGCAAGTTGGTTGTACTGATGTACGTAAAAGTACAAAAAGGCAGAAACAGCAGTTAGCGAACAGACATGCTTACGGTAGATTATATCAGAATTATGCACCACAACTAATGGAAATATTGTACGTTTAATACATCAGACAACAGTAAAGTTCAAAGTTCTAGTATATTTGAATGTCAGAGCTCGGTGTTTGCCCCAGAATCAGTCCCGGACATGTGAGTGGCAGGATCCCGGGCTTGGGTAATTGAGATGACGGGGCATAGTAAGAAACGAAACGTTCAAATCGCTTTTACGCACCTAAATCTGGGCTCTGGATGTGTATAGCAATAGCTTCGGCTGTTGCCAGTAATCGTTGTCTTAATGCCCGTTTGTGGCGTCCAGGTGCTTTTTAATGAGTTATAAATACTTGTGGATATCAATTGACGGATTAGAATCAATTAAATACGCCAACACGGCACTGGTCACTAATTTCAGCGCAACACTACACAGCCAATTCGGGCAATACTCACGGATTCTCTCACTTAGTCTCCTGTTAGTTCCGTCGTTTTATCTTGGTGGACATGTCCGTGAATATAACCATACATTGAACAAGTCGTTTGATCAAGGAGGTCTGTCCTTGAGTTATTACTTCACCATTGCTTTTGAAGTAATAGTCGTTATTTGCTTGGGTATTAAGTACGGTCACTTGAGTCGGATAGTCTTCGCGACGTTGCGTGCGCTCTTTCATCCCACTTCAGCAGCAAATATAATTAAACCAGTGTCGTACGGACTGAAAATATTTTAGTTCTCCTCTCTCGGCATTGCATATTTGTCCGAAAATGTTTTCGTTTAAAATATTCTCCCTAAGATTTCACTAGGAATCGTGCCCTTACTACATATATTTCTGGCTCTTTCAGTTAACAACCTATGTCTCGTTCCGGATTTATTTGGACTTAGCTGTCAAACTAAATATATTTTGGGTTTTACGTTGCTTTGCTGCGCATCGTCCATCAGGTTGACTCATCGGGTCTTCTGCCAATCGGAAACTCTAGGAATTAAATCATGCCATTTCGCTCCGATTGATAGGTGCAGTTATCACTATATAATTGGGACAAAATTTGCTCTGTGCAGCATTTGACTGACTGTTACATAAATGTATTATCTACCTATCGCCTATAGCAGGTTAAATGAATAGTGGGATCATAGCAGAAACATTCAAGGATATGTGAGTGGCGTGTTTCCCAACATGGAACATTG
>CALYDF020003296.1:0-35151 GCA_944474145.2 Dicrocoelium dendriticum
AGAGCAAACCACAAAAGGGGATCCATGTCCCAAAAAGGTGGAACAGAGAGAGATTACAACACTAAGTAGAGACTCTACGTTATGGCCTACAGATTCCATGGTTTAAAAGAATGGACGCAAAAAATAGGCTACCGTATGCAAAAATAAAACGGAAAATATGAAAAATAAATGGAACGTGCTCACCAGCGAAAAGTTCCAAATATCCGGCTTTGAGATTGTTCCGGATTCGGGGTCACAAATTTAGAGGGTCGCCTGTACCGGGAGCCCAGAGAGCGATTCGAGAAGACGGATCGAGGTGCAGGGAAACTTTTATTGGTTCAGCAAAAGATTCCCTGTTAGCTAGCTATAAATGAACGACACCGTGGACGCTCTAGCTAGGGGAACGGATCAAGCACAGCACACAGAGCAGTCGCGCGTTGCAACCGAACCGAGCGTC
This sequence comes from Dicrocoelium dendriticum, assembly GCA_944474145.2. Lineage (NCBI taxonomy): Eukaryota > Metazoa > Platyhelminthes > Trematoda > Plagiorchiida > Dicrocoeliidae > Dicrocoelium > Dicrocoelium dendriticum. The sequence goes on from CALYDF020003296.1 coordinate 437, forward strand.
AAGCAAAAATGGCGATGAGCAAGTAAAGCATTCGAACTCAGCAATCAGTTCAACAAACCACACCGGTTGCCTAAGTGTACAATTATAGAATTTTGGTTAGAATTTTACACAAGCAAACCGGGGAATCTCCAGACTGCTACACCGGTCCCAATCGTAGATGAGGTGACCATGTTAGGCCTATGATTATGCCTAATACTGAGTACCAGTGCCGATATTAAACCAAAGGGAATTGTTTTGCCACATAAAGAATACTTGCGTATACAGCTCGAAGGACCGGCAACTACAATTCTCATCATTTTTACGATTGCAAATTTCAGTATACATATAATTATCCATCAATACGTATAAAACAATGTACGCTTTATTGGCAGTCACCCCTACGTATACATGTACTATCGGCTTTACAATATCGTTACCACCCTGCCCATTTATATATATAAGTGGAAATACCTAATGGCAAATAAATATAAATATATGCAAACTGCAGTTTGTAGCTTGTATTTATCTTAATGGATGCAATCGTACATCCGTCACTTTATCCATACGTGCATGCATTACATAACAAGCTACTTTCATGCATTATTCCGTTAGAACTGTTAGCAGGCGATGTACATTACGACAGGCCAAATTAGCATTACTCACGGATGCAGTTGTGATCTCATTATTCCAGGTGTTCTATGCCAATGGACAAATCTATGACTCCCTTGCGTTACAATTATTGATTTAGGTTTTCAGAGGCTACTTAAAGCCACTACTCAGCTACACATGCTTATGTATAGTCACGGAGTTTACAAATTGCTCCATTTAATGAATATATCAAAAGCAGAAATGTTTTCGGTCTATTCAGCTTATCAGGTCCAGTATTCAGACATGTGTCATATTTAAGCATCAGTCCAACGATTACACGCTTTGTTTCTCCGACTTCTCACTTGCGAAGTATACCAGCGATAGGCTTATTTTTGTTATAGGACATAGTTAGTTAACCATTTACCACTACCTTTACATATCCTTAGTTGGTTGCATTCACTAACTTTAGAAATCCCGGTCACGATAAACTAATTCTCTACGAACCTTACCTAATCGTGCTTATATACGTACTCACGCAACACATTCCTTTTCATTATTCCAAGCTTATTAGTTAGATTCTAACTCTCACGATTACTATCAAGATGCCACCTGTTCCAGTACAACTTGGTTTGCAACCTACCTCCCGCTATTGGTTAGAGCCCGGTCCCCTTGGCCAGTTACCTGTAATGTATTCCAGATGGTAGGTTCGAGACAAGGATGAGAAGTCCCGGCTCCAAACGAACGGCGAACGAAACAGCGACCGAGTAACTAACTCAGTAGTCGTACGAAACGGCAATGGTGCAAGACGACGATCCTCTGCTGAGTCGAATACAAGAAGGCGTCTGCGGATAGCGTCGTCCTGTATTGCATTGCTCTCGGTGGACGTGTAATTTTTCATGTTACCACGGGTTTACGTCCTTTATCATTTCCGCGTGGCTTCCAAATGTATTTCCTGTAGTAACGGTGTCATTCACCGATCGAAGGCCGTACAGAGCACTTTGCCTGATGGTTGGATTCACGCTGCTTGCTGTGGTATCTGCCTGGGCCTATATGACTATCTACAACAGACACCGTCTCATGCAACAGCTTTCTTTTGTGATTCATGCAGAGTAACAATCAGTGCCAGACGTCAGCTTGCCGTTTACACAGCGCTTATTCCATGTCCTACATTTCCTCACACTGCGTTGCTTGATTCACCGGACTCAGTATTTCTGCAGGTCCTCCCTCCTCTCTTCTGGATTCGTACCTCCCATCGGTAAGCAACGTCGTGCCAAGTTTCCCTCAGTAAATTTTGCTTCTCAACCTACCGAGCCACCGGTAAGGACATATGCATTTGTGTTACAAGGACTCGTGGCACCGTCAAGCGGCCGCAACTCAGAGACGCAAAAAGCGAAGTCAGTAGCAAAACCTAGTATCAAAACCAAGCCCTTTTCGCAATTAGAGATTAAAAACGTCCAAGTTAGGCTTACTGATTTGGAGAATTAGGTTAAGGACAAATCGATTGCTCCTAAGCAGCAAGCATTTAGGGACTCCTACCGCCTCTCTTGTGACCGCTGCCTTATAGTAGTAAATGCGCCGGAGTCTTCTAAATCTATGCCAGCTGAAATGATCCTAACTAAGGAAGCGTTTCTCAACGGAAGGTTTTCACTGCTGTTGTATGAGGGTGAACCAGGGATAAAGGTTGTTTCCACCTTTCGTATTGGTAGAAAGCAGGAGGACTCTACAAATTCTCGCTCTCTCAAGATGGTATGCCAAAACAAAGATGAATGCAGGCGTATCATCCGACGCACTTCACGTCTTAAAGGAGAAGCAATTTATGTCCTGAGTGATCTGTCCCCGAGGATCGGATAAAAAGAAAGAGTGCAAATGATGAACTTTGAACCCGCCGGGCAAATGGCAGGACTGACCTTCGCATCGTGGCTTCTCGTGTGGTCCCGAAACTTACAAGAACTCGCTAGATACACATCCTTGTCCTACCCGAACAGTAAGGTCGAAGAACGGTTTGAGTGTGTTGTTCGCTAATGTGCACAGTTTGCGGAATAAATTGGACGAGATACAACTTCTTGCCATCGATAATCACCAAGAATTAATGGCTTTCTCATAGACTTGACTGCCGCCAAACATCCGTGACACCGAAGTATATATCCCAGGATATCACTTTTCCAGGTCTGCTCGCAACGGAGTGAGATCAGGCCGTGGCGTCATACTTTATTGGAGTGCAAACCGCAAGGCATATTGTCTTGAGGCTACTTGTGGAGTAGCTGTTAGCTTAGAAGCTCGGTGGTGTCGCATGCATGACGGGTATAGATGTCTTCTGGTATGTGTCGCCGACAGATCTCCCTTGAATTCAGGTACTCTTTCGCTGGATTAAATTAAATCGCACACCATAGGTAAGGACTGCCTAATTGTTGGAGACGTCCAAGCACATGGTGTTGAATGGGACCTACATTATTGTGGTCTTTCTTCTGTATCTTGACGCTCTTCTCCTTCAGACCGTTTTGGAATGTAACTTGTTTCAACATGTACTTTAACCCACCGGTTGTTCTCAGGGCACACGCCGCACATTCATGATCTAGTGTTATCCCGATGCGGTCAGATGTCACCGACCTAGTTGGTATGCAACCTAGTGGTAAGGGTGATCACTGTGCTATTTCCTTCCAACGGGCACGTCGATTTTCTATTCATAACCAGGGTGATTTCCGGCGTATTTTTGGAAAGCCGATTCGCAGGTTCTGCAGGAGGCTGCTTCTGACATGGACTAAATCACCATTCATGTTTTGAGTGCTGACGATGCTTAGACTTACTTTTATTCCAAAGTGATGTCGCTAACCAACCAGGTTGCTTCTATTTCTAGAAATAGTTGTCTAACCAGAGTTCCTCCATATATTGATAAACGGTTGGGATATCTGATGAAAACGACGCGAATTATGGGACCGATTCAAGTGCATCCAATCGACGGCCGACTGCTTGAAATGCAAAACGATTCGAAATTTCTGTATCCTGAATAAGCGGGAGAATGGCCAAACCTGCACGTTTCGATTGGCTGTGCAATCCAGGTGCTCCGCCAGAAGGTACTGAAAAGGGGCACCAACGGTGGTGATAGAATTCAATGCAATAACATTTGTGCTTTCTGCAGTTTCCTTCCTTACTAAAATATGGTGGATTTGCCTAACTCATGGTAACGGTATTGTATTCCCAATATAACTAATTTAATTACATGTGATCATACCTTGTGAAGTAAAGAAATATCGTTGGCTGTGAAAATCGCCAGTTGCATTTGGATAAATGTATAAGCTTCCGGGTGCCAACAGACATTTCATACATTTTTCCTTGCTATGCTCACATCTCGCTCCGGGAAAATGTTGTGTGACAGAGTATGTTCCCGTAATTCTCGGTTTTCTAATGAGCTTATCCAAGATCGTCGCCTGCAGATATTCTCCTGAAAGTGTTCCCGTCGAACTAGGCACCAAACCATTTCTTCATCACGCTTGCTTAAAGAACACCTTCCACTAAATTTAATCAAATATTTAACAGAAGTGAGCTATTCTGCAATGGTAATCACATGTCCGGGCAGCAACACAACCATGTGCTAAGATGAAAACATATTTCAGCGCCTCTTCAGTGGTGCATCATAGCACGATTAATTACGTTTTCACGGTTTCCGGCGCTCATCAATGTGAGCAAATGTTCTACAACAAGTACCAATAAAGATCGGTTCACAAACTTTATTCCAGCAGAGAACAGATGTAATGTGCACTTTGATGTATGATCGAGCCTAAGGAACGGCGGTTCATTGCCTCTCCAGAAGTTTGCCGGTTATCTGGATGGGTGCATCTGGACAAATCTTCGGAATCCATAGTCTTTCTTTTTCTGAAACACTACTATTACCTCCATAGATCTTACTCCCTTCCTTGTTATAAGCTAAAATGTAGCGGGAATTCAGACTACTTAGCATTACTAATCTGTGATGAGTTTTTAATATTAACATATCTAACTGAAGTTTACTTTTTATTTTCACAGGCAGGGTGATATATAAAACCCGACATTTACAATGGTAAAATCAATTGTGCCAAAAACTCAAATTTAATTTTACACGAACTGAAGTAAACCTCAAGCTAAATAGTAAACATAAGTTTCCATCTAATAAAACATTGTGAGATGTTGAAATCAGATAGTAACTGATTATTAATAAGGATACCATCGGATCTTCCATTGGTAGTTAGTTTTCATTGTATGAAGTCCGCATAATGTATGTTTAGCGAAACTTGAAAGAAGCCGGATAAAATAGTGTTGGGAATTTGAGAATAATAGTGATCATCTCAAAACCAAAAATCTACCTGCTTCGATGGAATACAACTAGCGGATAATAGAAACACTATCGATAACTGACCTTGCTTGGTATATCGAATCCAAGCACGATTATTTTCTATTGTTTATCCGAAAAGTACTAGGTTATATTGGCTTGTTTTCCGACAAAAGAGTCATGCGTTTCCACGGGTCTTGCATATATTAAAACCACTGGTGAAGAACAGAAATACGCTTGTAATGGTGACCAGGATATTTTAACGCATCCATAGCATTTCCGAGTTGACGCTTTCATATCTGATTGCAGAAGAGTAGTAGGGGGAGTTGAATGGTATAGGTAGAATTTCGTCACATCTAGGCTCACTCAGACAGCCGCCACAAGCCCGGAAAAGCACTGTACGCGCGTTTCATCCTTTCGGGAATCATCAGCAGTGCGCATTCCATCGGACCCTTGGTAGGGCTCGAAACGGCAACTCGACTGTTGCCAGTCCGTGGTTGAGACCACTGAGCTACGGGGGACGGCAACGACCATCGTGAATAAGTTACTAGATGTGATATAGCGCCGCTCACTATCCACTGACTTACACGTTACTGCCGTGCATAGGACAGGGTAGCCCCCTCACCAAGCGACGAGCTTAACAAACTTAAGCCGCCAATTATCTTATGGCATTATAAGCAGTTTGTTCTGTGTACTGATTGCAGAAGAGTAGTAGGGGGAGTTGAATGGTATAGGTAGAATTTCGTCACATCTAGGCTCACTCAGACAGCCGCCACAAGCCCGGAAAAGCACTGTACGCGCGTTTCATCCTTTCGGGAATCATCAGCAGTGCGCATTCCATCGGACCCTTGGTAGGGCTCGAAACCGCAACTCGACTGTTGCCAGTCCGTGGTTGAGACCACTGAGCTACGGGGGACGGCAACGACCATCGTGAATAAGTTACTAGATGTGATATAGCGCCGCTCACTATCCACTGACTTACACGTTACTGCCGTGCATAGGACAGGGTAGCCCCCTCACCAAGCGACGAGCTTAACAAACTTATGCCGCCAATTATCTTATGGCATTATAAGCAGTTTGTTCTGTGTACTGATTGCAGAAGAGTAGTAGGGGGAGTTGAATGGTATAGGTAGAATTTCGTCACATCTAGGCTCACTCAGACAGCCGCCACAAGCCCGGAAAAGCACTGTACGCGCGTTTCATCCTTTCGGGAATCATCAGCAGTGCGCATTCCATCGGACCCTTGGTAGGGCTCGAAACCGCAACTCGACTGTTGCCAGTCCGTGGTTGAGACCACTGAGCTACGGGGGACGGCAACGACCATCGTGAATAAGTTACTAGATGTGATATAGCGCCGCTCACTATCCACTGACTTACACGTTACTGCCGTGCATAGGACAGGGTAGCCCCCTCACCAAGCGACGAGCTTAACAAACTTAAGCCGCCAATTATCTTATGGCATTATAAGCAGTTTGTTCTGTGTACTGATTGCAGAAGAGTAGTAGGGGGAGTTGAATGGTATAGGTAGAATTTCGTCACATCTAGGCTCACTCAGACAGCCGCCACAAGCCCGGAAAAGCACTGTACGCGCGTTTCATCCTTTCGGGAATCATCAGCAGTGCGCATTCCATCGGACCCTTGGTAGGGCTCGAAACCGCAACTCGACTGTTGCCAGTCCGTGGTTGAGACCACTGAGCTACGGGGGACGGCAACGACCATCGTGAATAAGTTACTAGATGTGATATAGCGCCGCTCACTATCCACTGACTTACACGTTACTGCCGTGCATAGGACAGGGTAGCCCCCTCACCAAGCGACGAGCTTAACAAACTTAAGCCGCCAATTATCTTATGGCATTATAAGCAGTTTGTTCTCTGTACTGATTGCAGAAGAGTAGTAGGGGGAGTTGAATGGTATAGGTAGAATTTCGTCACATCTAGGCTCACTCAGACAGCCGCCACAAGCCCGGAAAAGCACTGTACGCGCGTTTCATCCTTTCGGGAATCATCAGCAGTGCGCATTCCATCGGACCCTTGGTAGGGCTCGAAACCGCAATTTGACTGTTGCCAGTCCGTGGTTGAGACCACTGAGCTACGGGGGACGGCTTGTGGCGGCTGTCTGAGTGAGCCTAGATGTGACGAAATTCTACTTATACCATTCAACTCCCCCTACTACTCTTCTGCAATCAGTACACAGAACAAACTGCTTATAATGCCATAAGATAATTGGCGGCTTAAGTTTGTTAAGCTCGTCGCTTGGTGAGGGGGCTACCCTGTCCTATGCACGGCAGTAACGTGTAAGTCAGTGGATAGTGAGCGGCGCTATATCACATCTAGTAACTTATTCACGATGGTCGTTGCCGTCCCCCGTAGCTCAGTGGTCTCAACCACGGACTGGCAACAGTCGAGTTGCCGGTTTCGAGCCCTACCAAGGGTCCGATGGAATGCGCACTGCTGATGATTCCCGAAAGGATGAAACGCGCGTACAGTGCTTTTCCGGGCTTGTGGCGGCTGTCTGAGTGAGCCTAGATGTGACGAAATTCTACTTATAGCTTTCATATCTGTTGGCGTTTTTCTAAAATTGTCTCTAAATTTGTTACATGCATGCTTAAATAAGTATTAGGAACATTGATTAAGAAGTATGTATTCTCTTGTTTACTCTACAGCTAGAGTAGGCGTAGCTTTTCTACCAAACCTGGTAAATGTTATTAAAATAGTGACTAATGAATCGTGAAAAAACAAAGGTGAATTAACACTCCTTTGCTACGTTGGTGTAAATCATGGGCGTCTGGTTTGTAAAACCTGGGTTGAGTGTCTCCGCAATTGGATAACGAGTTCCTTACGAAAAGATCGGCCTACCAGAGGAGGCAAAGTGTTTTGGCATTATCGATCCGACCTACATGTTGAGATCATAGATGATTCAGAAGCAAACCTCAATGATTCTCTTTGGTGTCGTATGCAACTTGAGACGTGGCGATGTGTGTTTGCTAGCAATAGTTTACCGTCCTCCAATGTCTACCTTGGAAATGGATCAAGACCTAGCTGCTGCGATGAAACGAGTATTGACACGTCCACACAGTCACGTTCTTCTGCTGGGGGACTTCAATCTGCACGCACTCGAAGTTCCAGCATCGCCCAGCGAACAGTTCAAGGCTGATTTGCAAGAACTGATTACCGATGTACCACTGTATAACAATGTCACCTCCCCACTCGTTTCAGAACGGGTGACACCCCTCTGTCTTGGACCTTGTGCTCACCAACGCGGAACTAATGATTAACACCGTTACCATAACTACACCACTAGGTCGTAGTGATAACGCGACGTTGCACTTTTGTTACATCTGTTATTCGGAGTACGTTAGAGAGAATGACGGGGAAACTTATATGGTTACACATTATGACATCTTGTCTAACCTTGTTCAAGACACCAACTGATCCTTCCTGGCCGAAAAATCCGCCCGATGAGGCTTGGATGGCGTTTGTCACCAAATTCACTGAGCTAGTGACAAATGCATCAGAACGCAAGGCCTTTCGCCCGAAGCAAGTGGATTCGTTCCTAAGAAGCCGTACGAGAAAATCTATGGCCTTAAGGGATTCGGCCTGGCACGCTTACAAAGTTTGCTCAAGTAATCTGACCTGGGGAGTCTACACAACTCAACGAAACCACTGCGTCAAGTTGATTCGCGAAGACAAACTCCAGCACCAACAGTACTTAGCGGCGAAATCCAGCAGAAATCCAAAGCTGTTGTATAGAAATATCAACAAACTCCCTAGAGTGCAGCGCGGGATCCCGGTCTTGCGTGCAACAGATGGTCATGCGCAAACTGCACAGGACGCGGCCAACGTGTTTCGTCAACACTTCCTCCATACTTTCCGGAGTGAACCATCCCTTCACCCGATTTTGACAGAGCTCTCACCGTTCCCAGGTTTACACAACGTATCGTTCACGGCAACCAATGTGTTGAAAACGCTAATGTCATTGCGTGTGCACAGCTCGCCAGGCGTAGACGATATTAAACCGAAGACGTTGAAGGCAGCGGCCCTAAACATTGCCGAACCATTAGCTCGGTTCTTTCAACGTTGTCTTGAAGAAATGCTGATTCCCACAATGTGGAAGCATGGGCTAGTCACTCCCATTTACAAAAGCGGTAATCGTGCGGAGCCGTCGAACTACCGTCCAATCACTCTCCTCCCAGTTGTATCCAAAGTAATGGAACGTATAATTGCGGAGGCGCTGATGGGATATCTGGAGAACAACAATATCATAGTGCCACGGCAACACGGATTCCGCCGAAATCGATCCTGCACTACAAACTTGCTGCTGGCCCGAGCAAGCTGGACGGAGTCAGCTGACGCTAGATTTGGAGTCGACGTTGTCTATCTGGACTTCTCGAAGGCGTTCGATCGTTTGGACCACCGCATCCTCCTACACAAGCTTCAAGGCTACGGAATCGGTGACCCTGTGCTTTGTTGGATCGCCAACTTTCTCACTCAACGTCAGCTGAATGTGAGAGTCCGCAGCTCCATGTCCGACCCAATTGACGTCCAGTGCGGTGTGCAACAAGGGTCAGTACTGGGGCCACGTTTATTTTTAACATTCATTAACGACCTTGTCAGTGTACTACAATCGAACTTCTTGCTGTTTGCAGATGATGTCAAAATTTGGCATGACATCCGGACAGAGGACGATCACACAACACCGCAGAGCGATCTGGACAGGACGTACACTTGGTCATCCGAAAACATGCTCCACTTCACTGTCGCCAAGTGCAAAGTCGTGAGCTTACGCCACCAGCTCATCCATAAACACTTACTCGGGGACCAGCCGTTGCAACATGCTTCCCAGGAATGCGACCTCGGAGTGATAGTGCAGGACGACCTTGGCTGCTCCAGACAAGCTGAAAGGGCATCGAAAAGGGCCAGTCAACATCATGGACTCTTACGGAGGGCTTTCGGAAATTTCGAGCCATCTGTATTTCGGCAAATGCTGAGCGCTTACGTGAGACCCCACGTGGAGTATGCGATCCAAGCCTGGCGTCCCAGGCGCAAGCGCGACATCCGTGCACTTGAAGCTCCACAGCGTAGAGCAACGAAGCTCGTCAGAGGCCTGTTTCACATCCCCTACCAACGCAGACTGCAGTCTCTGGGATTGTACAGTGGTGAATATCGTCGTCACCGAGGAGACCTCATCATGGTCTACGTAATACTGATGAATCCAAATCACCCATGTCGCAGTCTCTTGCAGCTGAGCCAAAATACCAACCTGAGAGGTCATCAGCTCAAACTGGCTACACTCTACAGCCGACCTGATTGTCGACGAAACTCTTTCTCACTCCTTTTGTCCCGTGCTTGGAATGCGCTCCCCACTCACGTCATCCTTGCCCCCACATTGGTACTATTTAAAAAACGCCTAGATGACACACTTTCCAACTTGCATTATTTGGCATAGCACGTCCTATTCGGAGGACGAAATAACGAGACCCAAACCATGAGGTTACTGACCCTCCCCGCAAAGTGGCGGTGATGTTACATACAGAAGTGTCCCAATGAGCGACATGGATGTATACAAACTGGAGTAACGTACCACATCTCTCAACGGAAGCAACACACGAGTGAGCGTTATCCGTTTCTTTGATTTCTTTTTCCCACATTTGCTGTAATATTACAGCTCTAATTTGGGTGCAGACATCCAGTCCATACTTCAAACTATCATTATGAAGTGGTGCGTTGAAATCTGTAGTGGCTTAAAAAACGATTTACTTGTTCGATTATCCTTCCATTTTATCTATTGCTCCAACCACCCTACGGGACCTGTCAAGCATATGCCTTTTACCCGTTATAAATCATTGTTCATTGTTCATTGAGTGTGAAGAAGTGTTTGTGGTTTATTGTGCCGATATTGTAGAGAGAGTGGACAAGTTATTACGATAGATATCATTTGTATGTTGTCAATATAAAAAGATTTCATCAATAAAATAGATACTGAATTCCTTGTGTAGATTTAATTGCAGACAACAAGGTGGGTGCCCAACGTATCCTTGCTTCTTTGACTTATGCGTCTGCAAAAGTAAACAATATCACTTAAAATGTTTACTTAGCATATCAAGGCAAATATCAATTTGAGCGAGCGACTAACATTGAAAGACATTGGTTGACAAAGAAAACATTACACTTCCGCCTCTTCTTAGCAAGTTGAGGATGAAAGAGTACTTTGTTAAAGCAGTGGACACTGATGGTACTTGTGTTAAGTAAATATTTAGATAAGTCCTTAAACTCTATTTGGAGACGTTAAAACCTGCTAACTTTGATAAACTCCAAGCCCGTCAACACATTACTGATGGAAATTTTGCCTGTTTGAATGGTTTTACATACTATGCTTTGGAAGGATTTTTCCTCGTTTCCTAAGTGTTCCTGGGTAACGATAACGCAAGGATTGCGAATAATTGTTGGAACATACGTTTGCAAACTGTCCCATCTGTTTGTAACAGAAACTAAAAGTTGCATATTTTCCATACTCCTCTTGACAGATATCCGGATAATCATGGTAGATTCAGCGAAAAAGCATTGAAAGAGGTTCCATCATTGCATTAAGGTGATGAAAATGGTAGCAAGCCTGGTAGAACAGGTAAAAATGATGAACTTTTTCAACATCACCCTAAGTAAGTTTCGGATTGAACAACATAAGAGTAGATCGTACAAACAGTTTATTTTAAAATAAACTGGTATTGGTTACGTCAACTGAGTATATTATTCTCACATTAATAAAAAATTCAACTATAATAGGTTCTTACTTTCTGAATTTTAGGTGTAAGCAACCAATACCGCAATTTATGGTCTATATGTGCTGTTATTCATAACAGATTATACCCTATATTAGGTACATCATTTCCCAAAAATTAACACAACTATAATCAAACCGAGATTACTGGAATCAGTATCAGGAAAATATCCCACATGCCCTGTATAACTCTGGCACGCAACAACCGTTGACCAATGTAAATTTAAGAGGCAGGCACATGTTTCATCCATCCTCGATAGATGTGGTGTGTGGAGGCGCACTCCGTAGTTGTTTCTCATTTTTGGATTAGAAATTTGTCAAGCATCAATTTCCGTTTTTAAATAATTATAGATTTCCATTAAACAACTTTGGTAGACAAGTATGACGGATGCTACAAAAAGGAAACTGCATGGTTTATCTGTTTTATTCCACATAATATACAGGGTTTCGGAAACTATTATACTAAGATTGACATATCTCTCTACTTAAATTATTAGTTGTACTTGAGTGCACATCCTGGGGGTGTGAATCAAACCTTTCACGGTTGAGACCCGCATTTCTTCAGTTCTTCCACCGTCGTCTATCTGAAGTAAATCACTTTTGACTAACGGCTAGCGGGTAAATTGTTTCATCCCTAGACTGATCCTTCCTGTTTTATAATTTACATAGCGATCCTGACCCAATTGCAGTGTAAGATCGTTTTTCAAATTAAAAATAACCATTAGTGGTTGTCGATGGTTCTACTGCCACAATGAGCTGAAACAATAGCCGGATAATAAGGACGTTAATGTTGAATGGTTCATGAGGTATATATGTGGTTACTAGTCGACACCAGGGTTTGGCATATTCCCTCAAACTATGAGTTCAATGCAATGATATTTCTTAACAGTATCTTTTGTATGTAGTTATCATCAACATACAACCCTATAGGGCTTTGTGGTTGGCATAAATATTTTACAATGCACTTCTCAACTGTATATCTGAAGAAGGCAACCGCAATCGTCTAAAATGAACTATTCGTGGTTAAAATTTTGGTTTATTTTGTATGGATTTATAAACACCATCTGGGATAGAACAGCATATTACTGCATTCCAAAAGAATCTGTACTTTGAAAGAGCGCGTCAACCGGCAGCGTGGACGAGCTGTGACTACCAAGGGCACGTGTACAATGTACCCAAATCAACCAAATCTTCAACGGTATTTCGTCAGGACGAATACGTTGGTTATCCTTAACCAACTACACTTTCAGGTGATAAGACGTCCTGATCAATATTATGTAGCTCAGCACTCACATGTGAAAATCATTTATGAACATGCTCTTTGTGACACTGATTATCTGAAATCGGGCTTTCGAACGAATTCCGTCTCGGCGGCGCGGTTAAAATTGACTCAATGACTGGTGACCTGTGGTTGAATAAACTAGGTAAGGTGTTTCTTTACATCAGATTCCAGAAAATTGTAGTTGGATGTATATAATCGATTAGGTAACTTGTGAGAGGATACATGCCTAGTTAACACTAGATGTGGCCTTAAACTGTATATAATTGTCTTCTGGGATGAACATTTTGTGTAATATCATCTGAAGCAATAGGTGCAATTAACAAATACTACTGCATACACTCGGAAGTTCACTGTTGTAACAACGGTTCTTCCTGACTAGAGCACATCCAAATCGATGCGATATCAAGGTTGACACCAAGTTACACGACAGTAAGGGCAGAAAATATCCTCAACGCAAAGGTCCTACATACATCATCAGGTCTTTCATTGAATATAGACACACTGTAGGGTCATTAATCCACGGATTAATTAAATGAATTTTCTATACCCTCACTAAAAGTAGATTTTCTAACAGTGCCTTAATGAAGTATCCACCGCTAAACTTTTAAAGGTTAAACTATTTCATGGCCTGCCACGAAATAACTATGGTTAAGCACATGAGTGCTCTGATTTTGAATCTTTAGTTACACTTGGATTGTGTCTATCAAACTAACCTGCGACTTTGTTGAAATGACATAGGCAAGGTTTAGTAAAGTAACACGTTGCATAGTCGAAGTTCTCAACACCAGTGAGTTGGTATTAGTACCGTCAAAGACGCAGACAATTAAACTATTATTAATAAAGCTCGGCTTCAGTTTGCAGGAATTCATTAGACATATACGTCTTATTATATTTTGCTGTGTGACTGAACAGTTGATCTAGAGCATATCATGCACCATGTAAATTAGTTATTTTATGCGCAAAATAATTGTGCTTATGCTATTCAACCTCAGATTTCCACTGGCGACTCATGGTTGCACTCAAATAGAAATTGTAACTTAACTGCTAAAAGCGCATAACCATGAATTAACGTGGAGGATGCCGGTCAGTTGCTTTAGATTAGTATTAACCGCTTTGAAGGAATGAATGCTTTATCAGTGAGCAGCGATGCACAATTTCATCGCACGTTCAGCTCATGCCTTATTTTATAGCCGGCGCTATTTATACATTGCCATATGCTCCAATTCCAATGCAGTACAAATAATATAGTTGAGCAACTTTCTCTTTCAGGTACCCGGAAGCCGTACAGCAAATCGTTTTTCGAAAGAACTATGGTCCGCATAGGAAATCCAGCATTGTTCAATCCTGAGATACTGAATATATCGTAGCCCAGACCGACTGCGTTGCTTATGAGAATCATGAAATACTTCGTGAGGTTTTACATACCATTCTCAACCTGTTACGCATCTGTCATAGCGGCGACGTTGGTGGCTGTATGTTAGCCCATACTACTTAGAGAAGTGTTATTTCGATTTTATCCTCTGAGCTGTTTGTGTGCAGTACCAATTTGTACGCGATTTAATGATGACGCTGAGTAGTTTAACCAACTAGAGTAGCACATTTATTAGGTGTGCTGCATTTGTTTTCTACTCTCTCTTTTATCTAAAGCCGAATGTGCAACTATACAGACTGGGTTATGGCGTCGCCGAAATGTACTGAATCGTGACCAGCAGTTTCCATAGGGACATTGGTTTACTTTGAGCAAAAGCACGGCTTATCCGCTCACTGAGAAAGTATCCAAATTGGAATGACCTAGACAACCATTCAAACTTCGGACCAGCACAAAGCTGAATGCAAATTAATGCAGAAAAAAACAGTTAACAAGCGCATCGGTCGACTCGAGAACCGTACTGGGAGCGACACACGTAGATCCATTTTCTGTGCCTAGAAAGTGCGGTGCAACCCAGCTTTTTCCGTCAGGACCGGTGTCATCTCCTAAACAATCAAAAACACTAGCACCAACTCGCAAACCAAAATCCGCTATGGAAAACCCTAGTGCGTTAACTATCGTGTGCAATAACGTTCCCGAGTTCAAATCTGGCATAAAAAGAGCAATGCAATTCCATCTGCAACATGATTGGTATCCAGGTTGTGTCTAACACGGTAAGAGTCGTAAGATATCAACCAACATTAGGGCATCTCAAATTATTCGAGTAACGACGAACTCAGCAGATGAGACCGTTAGTCTTCAAACTTCACCGAATGGCGTGCACACATTACCAGATCCTCGTTGGAAAGGACAACCAAAACAGATCCTCTCATAGCGATAGCAAGAGAAACATATTTGTTCATGATGTTCATGATTTTCCTGGTTCTCCTACTCATAAAACTTAAACACATGACCGAGATTAGTGGTGCTGCATTCTGGAAGCTTTTCTTCTGGGCAATGGGGTCGATAAACACTGAGAAGAAATCCCTCATGATCTAACTACAATAGATGTAGTCCAAAATTAAAGCTTGTGTTTCTACAAGCCACGGAAATGATACAGATCCTCCTCGGTAATTAGGCGAAGTTTCACGCCAGTTTGCTTACTGATATTAGATTTGAGGTAGGAAGCGCACAGCGACGAATGGTTAGCAATTCGGTGGGAATTAAAACCTCAGTAAATCATCTGTCTCTGCATCTCCGCATGGAGACCGACATAACAGCACCTACGGCACACCACAGGATATAAGGAAGCACGAGAAAGCTCCCTGATCGTAGGCGCCTGGTTAGGACATGAGCTGGACTAAAATTATTGAACCAACAACATAACATAAAAATTAGCGGCAGACCACTAAAAAGTTTTCTACTCGTTTAACATCGAGAAACTTACTCGTAACACCAAAAGCTATCCAGTTGGTAAGAAACGCCCAAAACCTTACTAGTAATTTTATGTAGCTTGGAGGACACCAAGCGTCACAAACACAGAGCTTCATCATGTTTACCGGCACAAGTATGAAACTTGAGATAACGGATTTCCAAAAATATTGCCTGGGATATCGGTGAATCGGAACGATAAAACTAGATAAGGTAGGGTTGCAATATCGTTTTGCATAATGAAGCCCTACTTTGTAAGCCTTGTTGGGTGGTCTGGTGGGTTATCGAAAAAAGTTAATGGCAAAATATGCAGTTAGATTTTCTACTGTCAAAAGTATGAACTTATCGTATGTAATACAGTAGGCTTGCACTCTGTTTCTATAGCTTTAATAGGCAAAAATTAAATCCAAAGTATTTACCGGGAATTAGATGGAGAGTAGCTTAAAGTAACAAAATGGAAGTGGCGGAGCTCGTCATCAAACCGGTTTTTAATTATGGCTAGCGTGGGTGTAGAAACAACTGATTCCGTAAGAAGGTTTCAAGCTTGACACACACGGATGGAAACAAACTTTCTGCGGCACGCCAGACGGCTGTACTGTTATGCTAATTGCAAGATTGGCCTCTAATTTTGATGCTACTTATGACTTTCAGTAAAGAGCGGCACACTTTATTTGGGTTGCGTATTGTCACTTACGTCATAAGCAAGTGGCTCTGTCGTCAGCGATACCGCCCGCTGAATACTTCCAAACATTACAGCCTCTGCTCGTATGGAAAATGGCGAATTCCAATACCGTATTTTAAAGCTCAATGTTGCGCTTGGTCCAGTGCAGTTAGGTGGTGCCTCAGCCATAGCTCCCAGGCTCGCATTGCGCAATCGTTTTTGGGGCGAACATGCATATTGCACATCTTTTTGAAGATACGGGTATCTAGTTATCCGAAATGGAGTCGCAGCAAGCGGATGTGCTGCTTGCCTGTTTTCGATGCCTTTTGAACAAAGCAAGTTATCCTGAACAAGCACACCCAGGTCCCGTTCGACAAATGAGCGCCGCAGTACTTGCGTCCCTAGTTTGTAGGAATATGTACGCTATTGTCTTATGGAGAATACCTTGCATTGGTCCGCAAAGAATTGTAACAGAGTTCGGGTTGACCAATCATATAAAGTATCTAGGTCACAGTTAAGTAAATTCTGATCGGCATCCGCCTGCATCCGGCGCCTAAGCTTTACATCGTCAGCAAACAGTAGGACATTTGAAGCGATCTTCATTTCACGGTCATTGATGATTATCAAAAGCAAACGTAGACTTAGACTTAGCACTGGGCACACCAGACGCGATTGGCATTGGTTCAGATAGCGCACTTCCGAAGCTGACCACTAATTGTCGTTGCAGAAAGCGGTTTGTGATCCAGCTCAATGTAGGCTCACCGATCCTGTAATATTGCAGCTTGGAAATGGGAATCCCATGAAGTATACCATTGAATACCTTACTTACATCCAAGTAGATCACATCAACGTTCGCTAGGACGTCAGCTGAATCGGGCCAACTATTATGTGCGATGAATGTTTATGTTTTAAACATGATAGCTGCGTTGCTTGGGAAGAATAATACTATTGTCCAGATAACATATATACGATTCGGCAACAATGGATTTCATGAGCTTGGATAATACAGGGAAAAGAAACACTGGGCTTTATTTTGAGGGCTCAGTAATGCTTCCGCCTTTATGAATCAAAGTTATTATTCCAAGTTTCAACATTGCAGGAAAGTGGTTCTAGTCCAAGCGACGCTGAAATAATCGTGCCAAATTTTAGTCAGTTGTGCTCCTGTTGCTTACATTGCCTCTAAGCGCACTTTGTCGAATCGCAGGGAACTGTTTTTAACTAGATACGTCAGTTTCTGCGGTACAGCGTAGGCAGTAACATAAACGCCAGTTATCCCTGAAGGTGGGAAAACAAAAGTTGGAAGATTGCCTCGTGGTAAGATCGTCTGCAGTGTGGGAGCATTTGGTGTTCGCAATGCGTTGGTTGCTTATGTAGCTGTTCTAGTTAGATCACTGTAGTGCAAAGCGGAGAAAAGCAGCGCCTAACGCTGCAACGGCGATTCACATAATTGTAAAGCAGTTGGTGGATATGGCTTAAACTTTTCCCTATATTCTGCTGATGTGTGAATTCGTCATATATGAACAGTTGCGTGCAGTGATTAGGAAGCGCTACGTATTTGACCCAGCTACCTCACCTAGGTGATGATCTCGCCAGGCTGCGTTGCGCACATTCCTACCTTATCTGTTTCTGCCTTTTGCGGAAAAAACCGTTTTAAGCCTAATGAATACCCTTGTCTCCGAGGCATCCGTTAACACTTGATTGAATTTGTGAATGAATTCAAGCTAAGCGACTTTCGCGTGGTTTCCAACCAGGGACGAACAGGTTGTGGCACTGACCAGCTGGGCAAAGCGATCGTAGCGCGTAATGGTGCGCACCATTTCAATGTTCTGGTGACGATATTCCACGTAGCAAATGACGTTGAAACTGAGGAATGCAAGATCACTGCGAGCCAAAGTGCATTCTACAATCAATACATCAATTCTACATTCCATTTTGATAAACAACATATTCAGTCTATTAACCGTTGTGAAAGAAATAGGCATAATGACGTTATGGTAAAGTGGAACAATAGTTCCAATACAACTGCAGATTTGTTTTGAATGGTTTTCCGATTGTAGCAGAGGTTTCTAAGCAGTGTACGTTGAAATCAACTATGATAACCATGCGAATGTGCTTTCGCCTTAGATAGCAGCGTAAAGCTATCGTAAGTTAGCAGTCCATATCAGGAATAGAGTTTGAGGGTTGGTACATCAAAGCTATAAGGCAGGTGCTCCTGCCATGTAATTGCAAGCGGCACCAAATAATATCGGCGAATTGTAAGTCTGAGTCCTCAAAGGCCTTGCACTTTTGGTTGCTTCACCAATAAGGTATTACCCCTCCTACTTTCGTCAGAATATCGTTTGGTATGAGTGACATACCCGGCAGCGGAATATTACCGTCTGTCCTTCCCCGTGATACAGATGATATTGCTTGGATTGGAAATTTGGCCATCTTCCATTTCGGCCAGCTTATCAAAAGGGCTTCAGCAATGAAAATAATATAACCATTAAAGTGCAGTCATTAATAACACAATAATTCGCAAACCTGGTTTACTTTGGTGCTGAAATGTTTTGGAGCGGTAATTTGCCGCACGCCAAACTCCGTCTGAAATGTATTGCAAACTAAATGCGTTTGGCAAGTTACGTTGACCAAGTCGTAAAGCCGCATTCCTACCGTTGGATAATAATTTTGCACGAAGCGAAAACGCCAGCAGCAGATGGTACAAAGTTTAAATTCTGTTTGCAATGGCTAGTTTCAATTTTCTCCCTGTAACCTTCCTCAGTCCATATTTTACGCTACTCTGGAAAGTCTAATATGTGGCTTTTGTACAATGATGAACAACTACATGTTACAAATACAATAGCGATTGCATTACGAGTCCGGTAGTATGGTTGAAGTGAAAGTAATCATAGGTGTAAATCGTCAATTTAAGCGTCCAGTATATTCAAGTGCCCCTTATGCTTAGAAACGTTTTAGAATATGTACTGAATTTTTACTGTAGCTTAATACTGGAAGTAATGTGGGTAAGGCATTTCTTACGAACAAGAGAAGGGGCCAACGCTTACACGCGCGCCGCTTTCTTGGACTGGGGTAAACTGACGAATGCATTTGTAATATATCGGAAACTATATTGCACAACAGCAGTGTATAAATAGTGAAGCACAAAAGCTGAGAATGAACGCCGATTTTTCGAGTTTGTTTGACATGAACATCTCTGATTATATAGCGTAATGTAGGTGGATAAGCGAATCATCCAGACATCTTTTGAATACCGTTAGCGTGGGAGAAGAAACAACGTATGTGGGAAGAGCGTTCCAGTGTTCGCATACACGAAGGGAAAAGAAATTCCGGCGGCATTCCAACAGGCTGTATTGTGTGGCCAGCTTTATCTGGTGTTCTCTGACTGTTGTATTTCTATTCAGCTTTAGTAGGTGAAGACAACAATGGTTTAGATTCCTCAGGATCATATAAGTCATTAGCAAGTCGCCACGCAGGCGTCGATATTGTCCATGGTAGACCCCGAGGGTTTTCAGCCTCAATCGGTAAGGAAGATGAAACAGGCCCTTTACGTTCTTGGTCGCACTTCGTTGTGGCAGTTCAAGAGCGGTAAGGTCTTGCTTTTCTCACGGCTGCCAGGCGTAGATGGCGTACTCAGAATGAGGCCGAATGTAGGTGTTGAGCATTTGAGAAAAGATGGAAGGATCGAAGCGCCCGGACGTTTGGATTTGGCAGATCAAGCAGCTAGCAGAGCGCATGCAGTATTGTAAACTAAAAACATGGTTAGCACTAAAGCCAACCTTAACCACAGTAGAAAGTAAATCTCAGGAAACCCATTACTCTAAAAAGCAAGTAAGAGCACATAATATCTCAATATAAACAGGCAAATCAGATAGCCCCATAGAAAAAATTGCATGTGGTTCACCACTGAAAAGTAAGAAGATCACTCTAGTGGTCCACCCCTTCCGATCCAAACTTGACCAAATTTGTCGTTGAGGCAAGCACTCGCTGTTTTAGCAGAATGTGCACATGTACCATCCGGATGCCATTAATGTTACGGCATGCGCCTTCGGCCTCTAGCTGCGGGAGCACCAATGTCTGCAGAATGTTTCCGTACAACGACGCTGGATAAAGATAAGGCATTAACACTGCGAAACAACAGCGTACCGCTCAGATTCTCGGGAAGAAACATGAGCTAAATATTTCCTGGCTGGTTAATTTAGCCCAAACTCTCAGTCTTACACTGTGCTGCATAAGTGAAGAGGTATATTTCGTGGGTTGCTAGTAGCCTAAGAATAGGTTTTATTGTTCCATGCAGATGAAACAGTACTTCATATGTAAAGATCATATAGTGAACATCCACGTGATCCAGAAAGCAGCGGCAAAATTCATGCCGCTTCTCCGGATTGCAAAGGTTCAAAACCTGCACTAAAAGTGCATGGAATTTTCGAACTTTTCGTTCCGGTGATATCCGGTATACCGCGTATCGGTTAATGTCACGGTGCTTTGCGTTTCGACGAATGCTGAAATCGAGACATTTTGATACTTCGCTGACTACAGCGCAAGCTGAACAGTCGTCAGTAGTGATGCGAGGCGGTGGGGTTCACTTCATGGCACAAACACTGGCACATTGCTTTAACTTCTTCACTAGTTTAAGCACGTAACAGGCAACGATGGGACGCATTTATGCGTCCATTGCATTGTATCTGCGCGTTGTTGGTACCGCGTTTAAACAGCATACACCATATAGCCGAATAATTAGCGTGCCCTGACTAACAGACGCGTTACATGATCCAGATTGCAGTGTGGTTTCTCGCTGCTTCATCTGAGGCAGTGTTTCAATGACCTTGACACGACTTGCAATGCCTAAAGTCGCACTCACCTACTCTAAAACACCCGGTTCGCTGAGATACAATCACCTGCGCACATTCACGCCCAAGTTTGGCTTGCGCGTTTTCGCTTGCCTAAGCCGCCTTCGCTGAATAGCTGGTTGTTTCGCTTTGGCCAGCAAGACACGCAGATAACCATCGCTTGATCCAATGCTTACGGTCAGTCTTGACCTTCAGCACTCAGCGCGAAGTTAGCTGACAGCTAGCAACCGCCGGAAAGCGTTGTGGCTCTCTGTGCTCAACTCTCTCGAGGAGCACAACAGCCAAATGCGTCCTGTCAGCCAATGCTACACCAGCTTGCGCTTGTGCGCAAGTAATCCATGCAATAGACCACGCACCTGCCGCGAAATTCAAATGTTCTTATTACCAAGGTGAGAGTAATTCATGTTTCTGCACGTGCACCACCGACCGTTCGCATTTTGCATTATTCGGTGAATATTGGATGAATAATAATGTTTGGAACATCAACGGTAAATGACCGGTGTTAACCAATATTTGTTCGACATGTTTCCCTGAATTTCGTTTATCCAAACAAAAGACAGTTGTCTGCCTTGATTTGCCTGTTTATATTGGGATTTTATGTGCTTTTACTTGAATTTTAGGGTAAAGCTTTCCTTGCGCTTTGCATTTTACTGTGGGCAAAGTTGGCTTGAACAGTAACAATGTTTTAGTTTGCAACACCGCATGTGCTCTTCCAGCTGCTTGATTTATCAAATCCAACACGGAA
This sequence comes from Dicrocoelium dendriticum, assembly GCA_944474145.2. Lineage (NCBI taxonomy): Eukaryota > Metazoa > Platyhelminthes > Trematoda > Plagiorchiida > Dicrocoeliidae > Dicrocoelium > Dicrocoelium dendriticum. The sequence continues at coordinate 22,458 of CALYDF020003296.1, forward strand.
AAGCAACAGATTAAACTTTCCAGAGTAGCGTAAAATATGGACTGAGGAATGTTACAGGGAGAAAATTGAAACTAGCCATTGCAAACAGAATTTAAACTTTGTACCATCTGCTGCTGGCGTTTTCGCTTCGTGCAAAATTATTATCCAACGGTAGGAATGCGGCTTTACGACTTGGTCAACGTAACTTGCCAAACGCATTTAGTTTGCAATACATTTCAGACGGAGTTTGGCGTGCGGCAAATTACCGCTCCAAAACATTTCAGCACCAAAGTAAACCAGGTTTGCGAATTATTGTGTTATTAATGACTGCACTTTAATGGTTATATTATTTTCATTGCTGAAGCCCTTTTGATAAGCTGGCCGAAATGGAATATGGCCAAATTTCCAAGCCATGCGATATCATCTGTATCACGGGGAAGGACAGACGCTAATATTCCGCTGCCTTGCATGTCACTCATAGCAAACGATATGCTGACGAAAGTAGGAGGGGTAATACCATGTTAACGAAGCAACCAACAGTGCGAGGCCGTTGAGGATTCACACTTACGGTTCGCCGATTTTGTTTGGTGCCGCCTGGCAGGAACACCTGCCTTATAGCTTTGATGTACCAACCCCCAAACTCTACTCCGGATATGGACTGCCACCTTACGACAGTTTTACGATGTTATCTAAGGCGAAAGCACATTCGCATGCTTATCATAGTTGATTTCAACGTACACTGCTTAGAAACCTCTGCTACAATCGGAAAACCATTCAAAACAAATCTGCAGTTGTATTGGAACTATTGTTCCACTATACCATCACGTCATTATGCCCACTTCTTTCACAACGGTTAATAGACTGAATATGTTGTTTATCAAAATGGAATGTAGAATTGATGTATTGATTGTAGAATGCACTTTGGCTCGCAGTGATCTTGCACTCCTCAGTTTCGACGTCATTTGTTATGCGGAATATTGTCACCAGAACACTAAAATGATGCGCACCATTACGCGCTACGATCGCGTTGCCCAGCTAGTCAGTGTCACAACCTGGTCATCCCTGGTTGGAAACCACGCGGAAGTCGCTTAGCTTGAATTCGTTGGCAAATTCAATCAACTGTTTACGGACGCCTCGAAGGCAAGAGTTTTCATTCCGCTTAAAACGGTTTTTCCGCAAAAGGCAGAAACAGATAAGGTAGGAATGTGCGCAACGCAGCCTGGCGAGATCATCACCTAGGTGAGGTAGCTGGGACAAATACATAGCGCATCCCAATCACTGCACGCAACTGTTCATATATGACAAATTCACACATCAGCAGGATAATGCGAGAAATTTAGGCCATATCCACCAAATGCTGTACTACTAAGTCAATCGCCGTTGCAGCGTTAGGCGCTGCTTTTCTCCGCTTTGCACTACAGTGATCTAACTAGAACAGCTACATAAGCAACCAACGCATTGCGAACACCAAATGCTCCCACACTGCAGACGATCTTACCACGAGGCAATCTTCTAACTTTTGTTTTCCCACTTCCAGAAATAACTGGCGTTTATTTTACTGCGGACGCTGTACCGCAGAAACTGACGAATCTACTTAAACGCTGTTCTCTGTGTGTCGACAACATTCGCTCAGAGCAGGGTTTCCCAACCTGGGGTTAATTACCCCCAAGCGGGTAAAATGACATTTTCCGAGGGGTAAATACCGATGATAGGATTTGGTCACAAATCAGTCGCGAAATAAGCTTAATGACGAAATCACACATCGCAACTAACTCAGCATTTTTAGTTAGCCATCAGTCAATGCAGCTACTACGGCATGGCGCCTTTGTTGACTGCCACAACTGCGGCCGTGCTTTCGAATAAGCCAGTCGTTCACCGGGTCAAATAACGTGGTGGATAGCAAACTATCGTTTTAGCACTGGTCAAAGTACCAGTTATGTTCACAGGTGAATGTTTGACAGTAGGAACGGCGAGAACGTGTGATTAGTGTTCACAAGGTATAGATACAGAATGGTGTCGGGAAAATGTCGAGGAATAAAGTGGAACAGAGGAATGAAACACATGTTCATTTTTTATTAGGAATCAGACACGATGGGGTCAAGAGAGGGCCTGAATCGGGATAACGGTAGGCGTTTGAAAGGGCAGAGAAACGATACAATTGGAGTCACAACCAATATAGAATCAGCAGATTGGACGCCAGTGACCAATAGGTGTTATGTTGATCACTTTCATGAGCAGTTGTTTTTGAAGTGAAGTCATGGCAGTTGAGCATTTTCATTCAGTGGCTTTGATGCCGACAAAAATATATTTGTCTGCGAACGTTTGCGATAATGTCACCTGCATGGAGTAACGAGATTAATTTCTATAAATGATATATATCTATAACATCTACCTACTTACTTGTTCGCAGGGAATACGTCTTCCAGAAAGAAGCGGTCCTACAAAGAAGCATTTCTGCTGTGGGGCGTCACTAACTTCGGTGATACAAAGGTTGAGAAACCGCAATGCGTTTTGTGCAGCAAAATGCTCACGGCGGAGAGTATGAAACCTAGTAAATTGAAAGAGCACTTCGAACGAAGCCATGTCCATTTGATAGGAAAAGATATTACATTCTTTAGAAGGAAAGAAGCTGCGCTCAAACTTTGGCGCCTGGATACATCGGGATCCTTTTCTCAGGCAAATGAGGCTGGCCTTGAAGCTTCGTATCGCATTGCGCTTCGAATCGCCAAAAACAAGAAGCCGCATACCATAAGAGAGGACCTCATTAAACCTTGCACAATGGATGCGGTTAAGCTCCTTCTTGGAGAAAATCATGCGGAGAAGATTAATATGATATCACTTTCGAACAACACCATCAAAAGTCGTATCGAGGACATGAGCAAACAAATTTTGAACACGTTGCTCAACGAAATAAGATCAAGTCCATTCTTTGCAATCCAGTTAGATGAGTCGACCGACGTGGCGTCCTGTTCCCAACTACTTGTGTATGTTCGGTACCTAAAAAGTGATACCTTCAAAGAATAGTGCTTGTTCTCAGAATCCATGAGCACGACTACGCGTGGCGAAGATGTCTTCCAAATAGTAAAGAAGTTCCTCGAGGAAGACATGCTACTGTGGTCGAAGTTAGTGGGTGTCTGTACAGACGGAGCACCAGCCATGTTGGGCGTCCGTTCCGGATTCCAAACATTGGTCAAAAATGTTGCTCCGTACGCTACCTTTAGTCACTGCATTATACATCGTTATGCTTTAGCAGTGAGCACTCTTCCACCTGCTTTACTTGACGTGTTAACCAAAGTAGTAAAGATAGTAAATGTCATCCGCGGTAGTGCGACCCACACAAGAATCTTCAAAGAGTTGTGCAATGAATTTGGAGGCAAATTCGACTTGCTACTATTGCACACAGAAGTGCGTTGGTTGTCACGAGGCAGGGTGTTGCACCGAGGACTTCAGCATCGAGAGGAAATTGCAATCTTTCTTCGAAGAAAAGAGATGCATAAGGGTAAGCGAAACGAGTTACACGTTATTATAACGGACAGCGTGTTTATTTCGAAACTTGCTAATCTTGCTGATTTCTTTGGAGAAATCAATGCGCTTAACCTCAGCCTGCAAGGGAATATGATGAACATTTTAGTCGCTCAGGATAGAGTAGCCGGTTTCATTCGCAAACTGCAGCTTTACCAGCGCTCGGATGATGTTGACGACGTGGCGATATTTCCAGAACTTACGACGGTGCTCGTCGAAAGAAATGAAAAATGCGCATTCACGAATGAAATATCTTACCACTTGTCATCAGTGATGAATTCCATCAGCAAATATTTTCCTGATTTGGAAACTCGCCAAGTAAGTGCCTGGGTGCTAAGACCGTTTACAGTAGCTGAAGGAATATTTCCAGATACTGAATTCGAAATCAAGGTACAATTCCTAGGAATGCGCGAGGACAGCGGATTAAAGGTAGATTTCCAAAGCACGCGACTAGTAACATTTTGGGCAAAGATAGGTGAAGAGTATCCATTACTGTCGGAAAGCGCATTGAAAATATTGATCCCATTTGCAACAACTTATAAATGTGAAAGTGCATTTTCGACAATGATGGTAATGAAAACAAAAGAAAGGAATCGAATGAATTTGGAGCACGACATGCGATGTGCATTGGCCTAAACTGCACCAAATATACCAGAAATTGTTACCGCCAAACAATACCAACCGTCTCATTGAGGTATATCGCCTCTTGTTTGCTTAGAAATTTGAATTAAAAGTACTGTTTTCTTTCGTTTGTTTGTCGAGGGAGATTCCGGATACCGATCACTTCTCGTACTTAAGTCGGATAATTATCTAGTGAGAAGGGATCTTTCCTTCAATTGCATGAGCACGTGAAACTCCATATGACACTTGTTTTTGAATTTTAGAGCGAAATGTGCAATAGTTATTACGTAGTAGCCTTTCGAATGTTTGGGGGTAAAAGTCTGGTGGGCAACCAACTTTGTGGGTAACGGCGTCTAAAAGGTTAGGAACCACTGGCTTAGAGGCAATGCAAGCAACCGTAGGACAACGGACCAAAGTTTGGCACGGTAAATTAAGCGCCACTTTGACTAGAATCAGTTTCCTGCAATGTTGAAACTTAGAATAATAACTTCGATTCGTAAAGGCGGAAACATTAATGAGCACTCAAACTAACGCCCAGTGTTTCATTTCCCTGTATTATCCAAGCTCATGCAATCCATCGTTTCCGAAGCGTAAATTTGTTATCTGTACAATAGTATTATTCTTCCCAAGCAACGCAGCTATCATGTTTAAAACATAAACATTCATCGCACATAATAGTTGGCCCGATTCAGCTGACGTCCTAGCGAACGTTGATGTGATCTACTTGGATGTAAGTAAGGTATTCCATGGTATACTTCATGGGATTCCCATTTCCAAGCTGCAATATTACAGGATCGGTGAGCCTACATTGAGCTGGATCACAAACCGCTTTCTGCAACGACAATTAGTGGTCAGCTTCGGAAGTGCGCTATCTGAACCAATGCCAATCGCGTCTGGTGTGCCCAGTGCTCAAGTCTAAGTCTACGTTTGCTTTTGATAATCATCAATGACCGTGAAATGAAGATCGCTTCAAATGTCCTACTGTTTGCTGATGATACAAAGCTTAGGCGCCGGATGCAGGCGGATGCCGATCAGAATTTACTTAAGTATGACCTAGATACGTTACATGATTGGTCAACCCAAACTCTGTTACAATTCATTGCGGACCAATGCATGGTACTTTCTACAAGACAATAGCGTACATATTCCTACAAGCTAGAGACGCAAGTACTGCGGAGGTCATCCGTCGAACGGGACTAGAGTGTGCTTGTTCAGGATAACTTGCTTTGTTCAAAAGGCATCGAAAACAGGCAAGCAGCACATCCGATGGCTGCGACTCCATTTCGGATAACTAGATACCCGTATATTCAAAAAGATGCGCAATGCGCATGTTCGTCCCAAAGTGGAATACGCAATGCGAGCCTAGGAGCTACGGCTGAGGCACCACCTAATTGCACTGGACCAAGCGCAACCTAGGGCTTTAAAATATGTTATTGGAATTCGCAATTTTCCACACGAGCAAAGGCTGTAACGTTTGGAAGTATTGAGCGGGCGGTATTGCTGGCCACAGAGTCACTTGCTTATGACGTAAGTGACAATACGCAACCCAAATAAAGTGTGCCGCTCTTTACTGAAAGTCATAAGTAGCATCAAAATTAGAGGCCAATCTTGCAATTAGCATAAGAGTACAGCCGTCTGGCGTGCCGCAGAAAGTTTGTGTCCGTCCGTGTGTGCCAAGCTTGAAACCTTCTCACGGAATCGGTTGTTTCTACACCCACGATAGCCATAATTGAAAACCGGTTTGATGACGCACTCCACCACTTCCATTTTGTTACTTGAAACTACTCTCTATTTAATTCCCGGAAATACTTTGGATTTAATTTTTGTCTATTAAAGCGATGGAGACAGAGTGCATGCCTACTGTATTACATACGATAAGTCCATACCTTTGACAGTAGAACATCTAACTGCAAATTTTGCCATTAAAATTTTTCGTGAAATCACCAGACTACCCAACGAGGCTTACAAAGTAGGGCTTCATTATGCAACACGATATTGCAACCCTATCTTATCCAGTTTTATCGTTCCGATTCACTGATATCCCAGGCAATATTTTTGGGAATCCGTTATCTCAAGTTTCATACTGCCCAGGTAAACATGATGAAGCCCTATGTTTGTGACGCGCGGCGTTTTCCAACCTACATAAAATTACTATTAAGGTTTTGGGCGTTTCTCACCAACTGGATAGCCGTTGTTGTTACGAAGTATTTTCTTGATGTTAAAGGCGAGTAAGGTGTCAAGAAAAAGTTTTAGTTTTCTCCCGCTAATATTTTTTTTATGTTTTGGTTCAATAATGTTACTCCAGCTCATGTCCTAACCAGGCGCATTTGATCAGGGTGCTTTCTCGTGTTTCCTTATATTCTGTGGTGCGCCGTAGGTGCTGTTATGTCGGTCTCCATGCGGAGATGCAGAGACAGATGGTTTACTGAGGTTTTAATTCCCACCGAATTACTAAACATTCGTCGCTTTGCGCTTCCTACTTTGAATCTAATAGCAGTAAGCAAACTGGCGTGAAACATCGCCTAATTGCCGAGGAGGATCTGTATCATTTCCGTGGCTTGTAGAAACACAAGCATTAATTTTGGACTACATCTCTTGTAGTTAGTTCCTGAGGGTTTTCTTATCAGCGTTTGTCGACCCCGTTGCCCCGATGAAAAGATTGCAGAATGCAGCACCACTGATCTCGGTCATGTGTTTAAGATTCATGACTAGGATAATCAGGAAAATCATGAACGTCATGAACAAATATGTTTTTCTTGCTATCGCTATGAGAGGAGCTGCTTTGGTTGTCCTTTCCAACGAGGATCAGGTAATGTGTGCAGGCCATTCGGTGAAGTTTGAAGATTAACTGTTGAAAGTGAGACACCTGTCTCATCTGCTGAGTTCGTCGTCACTCGAATAATTTGAGTTGCACTGATGTTGGTTGATACCCTACTACTCTTACCGTGTTAGACACAACCTGGATACCAATCGTGTTGCAGATGGAATTGCATTGCTCTTTTTATGCCAGATTTGAACTCGGGAACGTTATTGCACACGAGAGTTAACGCACTATGGTTTTCTATAGCGGATTTCGGTTTGAGAGTTGGTTCTATTATTTTGGATTCTTTTGGAGATGCCACTGGTCCTGACAGTAAAAGCTGGGTTGCACCGCACTTTCTAGGCACAGAAAATGGATCTACGTGTGTCGCTCCCAGTATGGTTCTCGAGTCGACCGATGCGTTTGTTTACTGTTTTTTTCTGCATTAACTTGCATTCAGCTTTGCGCTGCCGGTGTCATGTCCGAAGTTTGAAAGGTCGTTTAGGTCATTCCAATTTGGATACTTTCTCAGTGAGCGGAATAGCCATGCTTTTGCTCAAAATAAGCCAATGTCCCTATGGAAACTGCTGGCTACGATTCAGTACATTTCGGGTACGCCATAACCCAGTCTGTATATTTGCACATTAAGGTTTAGATAAATGAGAGATTAGAAAACAAATGCAGCATTAAAATTATGTGCTACTCTAGTTGGTTAAACTACGCAGCGTGGTCATTCAATCGCGTATCTTGATTTGCCTCAGTCCTACTTCACATCGCGGCCTATTCTCTACCTGCTGGGTCAATAGCACGCACGTCGTCTATCTACCCTAAATAACATGTGACTCATCTGACCGCGACACGCCTGGACCCGCTGACCTCAAACCAGCGCGATTGCCACGCAACGGTGCGTCAGTATTTCTATCCTCTTTCTACCCCTTAAAACAGCTCCCCTACTGAGAATATTTCTCGTATGAAGTGCAAATGCGAATCTTGTGATATAATGGTATAGAAGTGGTTTGGTGTGTACCATGTGTTCGAAATCCTATCAATCTACCGGCCTTGGAAGAGGTAGACGAAAGCAAACACCGCAGAGGCGTTTATGTTCTGCCAAGTATACAATTCTATCCCATTTGTTAGCTGTCTAGCTGTGCTACTGAAGAGGTGTGAACGATTAACCAAAGCGCTCGAGCAGCTGGTGAGCGCTCGAGTTACACCCATGAGAAGAAACGGACCTGTACTTGGGAGTGAAAATAACACCTAGAATTCCCTAGTCAGGCAAAAGAAGCGAGCCAGTGTCCCAACCTAACCCCAAGGACTCAGCCTCCAGCGGTATCAACTTCGTTCTCTCTCCCTCCTATAAGTAAAAACAGTGCCTGCAGCGCGCCTGCCTCAACTTCTTTACTGTGTGCTGCACCTTGTGGTCTGTTCGCTACACTCGAGATCGTAAGCTACATTCAACCAGCAATAGTGATCACCCCGGCAATGTACGCATCGGTGGCCGCCAAGCAAGCACCGGAAAGAGCACCGGTAACCTTTGTGCCCGGACTAAAATAAATAAAAGTGCCGCACACAAGCGCTGTTCAAAAATTCAACAAAACATTTGATACTAAGCCTCCAAAACCAAAACCAGTAGCCACCAGGAGCGACCATTGTACCCTAAACAGTGTATGCACAAATGTTCCCGGATCTAAATCCAATACAATAAAGGTTATGTTGACGGACGATCGAAATCAGTGGGGTTCCATCTGTACTTCGATCAGTGCCCATTCTAATCCCACGAAATTAAGAAGAATCTCGCGCCACCCAAACGCGTTGCACTATGGCGAACCCAGGTTACTTCGCGTAACACTAAACTCGACGGACGAGACTGAGGCCGTTCTGCTGTCTGCGAATCGTCTCCGCAACTAGTTAAGTGGAGCGCTCATACTACCTGAAATCCCGTGGAAAGAACGTTCAGGGGTTCCCGCTAACAAAGATAGGTACAGAAAAAGTCAAGTTAAGAAAAGAGTGGTTGCTCACGGTGTTCCTGAGCTTACTGACTCCTCTTCCGACGATGCTCAGATGCACGACCGCGAGCAATGGCGCTGCATCCGGGAGGCTCTTTCTCTCGAAATTGTCATTGTCACGTCGTTGATAAGGATCCCTATATCGTCAGTTTATAAGGGGTGCGGTGCCAGGCTCTTGTAACTTGTGTTACAGTCAGAACTAATGGGACAAACCCAACTAGCGAACGGGATTAAATTCAGTTGTAGATTGCCAACAGAAATTCGTCTGAACGCGGCAAGAACACCAACACTTTCCAATGGCAATTCAGTAGAGGCACAACTGTTAATGAAAGCTCCAGCTGTAGGACCTGACTCGGGGACGGTTTCAAGCGTAACCATACTATCTGGAGGGGCACAGCAGAGCACGGGCAAACACCGGGATGCGGGGCATCCGATACTTGCTTATATATCAAATACTTCTCGAGAGTATGCAACCCATCCAAAAAACGATTATTCGCCGACCCTTTAGTGGTCGGCGTAAACGCATTTGCTTCATCCATCTAATTTAACACAATCTTGGTCTCCGAGACGCTCTCATGCATGTACACAAACGCCCAAGGTCTACTAAGCAAATTAGCTGAACTAATACTTCGACGAGCGTCAGCAACTTGGGACCTCATCGCTGACATCGGAAGGTGGTTGCGCTGCAAGATAACGGATGCCGAAATTGCACTAACCGGCCGATCCGTTGTCCGCAAGGATCGAACCAGCAAATGTGGTGTGGTAGCCCTTTATTATCGTGACAGCATGCAATGCGAACGAATAAACGATCCGGAAACGGACGTGCCTGATAACATTTGGTGTAAATTCTGGCTGAGAGTGAACGACATTTGCCCATTGGTTGTGTTTTACCGCCCACCATCGTCCACTCATGAGATGGGCTGCAATTTGATGGCTGCGTTGAGGTAAGTGATAAACAGGAAGTACAGTCACATTCTAGTCACCGGTGACTTCAATTTACATGCCATCGAATCCCAGGCCATACCAGGAGAGCAATTCAGAGCAACTTTGCGAGATCTGGTTTCAGACTACCCTCTTTATGGCCACGTCACTAAGCCCACCAGATTCAGGGGAACTAACAGACCATCCATATTGGACTGAATATTCACCAATGAAGAACTGATGGTCGAGAGAGTGATAACCGATGCTCCTTTGGGCCGCAGCGATCATGAGACGCTATTGTTTCACTTCATGCGCTACGCGGATTACCCTAAATAGCCTGCCGAGGAATATCGTGTCGTAACCAACTATGAAGACCTATCCGACCTCATTGATGCAACCAGCTGGTCGTTCTTAGCTGAATTAACCCCCGAGGTGTCCTGCGGTGAATCGGTCAACGTATGTATAAAGCCCGAGGCAAGGACATCTGAAACCAAACTCTACCGGTCTAAAAGGATGAAGTCTTTCGTAATGAGCAGGATACGTACATGCATGGCATTGAGGGACTTGTCATGGCACAACTACATACCCTCCCCGAACGACCATATCTGGAATGTCTACACAATACAAACAAACCGCTGGGTCAACCTCGTCCGGAATGATAAACTTAAGGACCAACAAGGTCTAGTGGGAAAAACTTACTCCAATCCCAAACTGCTATACAGACACATAAACAAGTTGCGCCGTGTTAAGAGCGGTATCCCTGCTCTGCACACAGCATGCGGGTTAGCCCAATCCGAAAATGAGACGGCCAACGTCCTTGGACAAATATTTGGCCGTACCTTCCAAAGCGCGCAATCAACATACATTCTGCCTAAGCAGATAACGCCTCCATCAGGGCTTAATCACATATCGTTCACCACCGCAGCTGTACTGAAGATGCTGATATCACTGCGCAAGTTCAGCTCCCCGGGTGCAGACGGCATTCGTCCGAAGGCGTTGAAAGTTGTTGCCATGAGTTTGGCATGACCATTAGCAATTTTCTTTCAAGGATGTCTGAACGAAATGCACGCCTCCACTATGTGGAAGCACGGAAGCATCACGCCTACCTACAAAAGTGGTAGCCGTGCTGAACCAACAAATTATCGCCCGATAACACTACTTCCTGTGATCTCCATGGTTATGGAGTCCACCGTAGCTGAGGCTTTAATGGGGTACCTGGAAAACGACAACATTCCCGTTCCGGAACAGCATGGATTTCGCCAAAATCGTTTCTGTACAACAAATCTCTTGATTGCTTGTGCAAACTGGATGGAATCTGTGGACGCTGGTGCAAGAGTCGTGGCGGCCTACTTGGATTTCTCAAAGGCAGTCGACCGTCTAGACCATCGCATTCTCCTCCACAAAAACCATAAATTTGGAATCGGCGATCCTGTTCTGCACTGGCTAGGAGACTTTCTCATGCAACGTCACCTGAATGTGAGGGTTAGAAGCAACCTGTCAGAATCCCTGGAAGTTCAGTGCGGCGTGCCGCAGGGCTCGGTGCATGGACCCCGTCTGTTCCTGGTCTTCATAAATTATCCCGCTAGTGTGCTATCTTCTAACTGTTTACTATTCGCTAATGACCTAAATGTATGGCGCACTATAGCTGCAGTGGAGGATCACACAACCTTGCAGGAGGACCTGTACAAAGAGTACACATGGTCCATCGAGAACATGCTGCATTTCAAAGTCAGCAAGTGCAAAGTTCTCAGCATACGGCACAAGAGTATGCACAACTACCGCCTATGACCATAAATTATACAGCGGGCTTCTCACGAGTGCGATCTTGGCGTGATAGTTCAAGATGGCCTCGGTTGTTCGAGGCAGACTGAAAAGGCAGCTAAGAAAGCGAACCAGTGCCTCGGTCTTCTTCGCAGAGCCTTCGGGAAGTTTGACTCTTTGAACCTTCCAAAAATGCTTAGTGCGTAGGTGAGGCCGCACGCGGAATACGCTATCCAAGCGTGGCAACCCGGGCTAAAGCATCACCACTCCGCATTCGCTACTGCACAACTTAGGGCAACGAAGAGCGTCAGAGGTTTGACAAGCCTCCCCTACCCACTCAGGGTGAAGACTCTCAAAGTATACAGTGGACGTTATCGGCGTCTAAGGGGCGATCTCATAATTGTGTACCAGATCCTGAAAAACCCCAACCACCATTGCCATCCCTTCTGATACTCAGTCAAAACACTTCGCTAAGAGGTAAGCAGTTTAAGTTAGTCACGCAGTACAGCCGCCTGGAATGTCGGCGAAACTATTTCTCCCTTCGGGTGGCACAGCCTTGCAACGTCCTCCCAGAACATGTAATAATTGCACCTACCCTATCCATTCTCAAAAACTCCATGACGATACCCTGTTACATTTACACTACGTGCCATAGCTCATGACCACCAGATGCTGGCACTAATGCACAACAGGCAGGGGATAGTGTTATAACCCTACTCGAGAATGATTCACTTCAAACCCCTTGCACGATATTTGATAAACGCTATTACTATTGAAACTGGATTTCCGTATCCTGTCGACCCAAGATAGTTGCACACGAGTAATAGTTGTCCTTGCTATCTTTTTTACTGTTCTCGCTTATGATGTGAACAACACTCACTCCCTTGTTGCTTTGTGTGCGTACATTCTCATTTCAAACTCCCTTTATACGACAGTGCAGTTACATCTGTAAGCGCCCGAACGGACGACTACATTAACCCTTCACTATTTTTTTTGTCACGTTAAACACCCTATGGGACATGTCAAGCACCTGCTTTTTTACCCGTTATAAATCCTTGTTCAATCATTGTTCAAATTGGTACTG
>CALYDF020003297.1:0-35216 GCA_944474145.2 Dicrocoelium dendriticum
CAGGTTCAGAACAGGAAACAACCCATCGATATTAGATCTAGTGCTCACTAACGAAGAGCTCATGGTCGATGGACTAAAGGTGTGCAGTCCTTTGGGCCGTAGCGAGCACGTGACTTTGCAGTTCGATTACATCTGGTACGCCGAATATCCAGCTGCGGAGCTCGAAACGAGGCAATCTGTTATCCGTTATCACGTTCTGTCTGCCTTAGTTGAGGATACCAGTTGGACGTTTCTAGCTAACTGCACCCCAGAACTAGCCTGGGAGACATTTGCGAACACCATCACGTCACTAGTCATAGAAGCCTCAACACCAAAAGTTTCCCAACATCCCCGCACAGCGAAATCATTCTTGCGAAGCCGGACGCGAAAATGCATGACTCTAAGGGATCGGGCATGGCGCACGTATAAAAGCAACCCCAGCGTAGAAAACTGGACGGAATACGTTTCGCATCGCAACTACTGTGTGCTTTTGGTTCGCGAAGACAAGAGAACGCATCAGCAGGAGCTAGCCAAACGATTCTGTTCGAATAAAAAGCTTCTTTACAAACATGTGAATGGACTTCGCAAGGTGCAACGGGGAATCCCACCACTTAATACGACCAATGGGCATACACATACTGCGAAAGAGGCGGCCAACGCATTACGGGCCCAGTACTACCCAATCTTCCGAGGTGTACAAGCCTCGACGTATATTCCGCCACTAGTTACCCCACCGCCCGTTTTATCCAACGTCACGTTCACTGCAGAAATGGTGCTGCAAAAGCTGCTATCCTTGCGTCCACACAGCTCTCCCGGGGCCGATAACATTCACCCGAAAACATTACAGGTAGCTGCCATCCACTTGGCCGAACCACTAGCTGCATTTTTTCAGCGCTGTTTCGATGAGAACATCGTACCTTCGAGGTGGAAACAAGGTGTAATAACGCCCATATACAAAGCAGGAAGTCGATCGGATCCTGCCAATTACCGCCCGGTAACGCTTCTGCCTGTGATCGCCAAAGTCATGGCAGCGGTGATAGCAGATGCGTTAATGGGATACTTGGAAAACTACGGCATAATTGCGCCAGAACAGCATGGGTTTCGTCAACATCGTTCATGTACGACGAATCTGCTGTTAGCTCGTGACAACTGGACCGAGACTGTCGATGAGGGAACAGGAGTCGATGTTGCATTCTTGGACTTTTCGAAAGCCTTCGATCGCCTGGATCATCGAATCCTGCTCATTAAACTCCAACAGTACGGTATCGGAGATCCGTTGTTAGGATGGATCGGTAACTTTCTCTCTGAACGGCAGTTAGTAGTTAGAGTTCGATCATCCTTTTCCGATCCGATTCGAGTGGGATGCGGCGTACCGCAGGGTTCGGTACTTGGGCCTCGTTTTATTCCTGCTTTACATTAACGATCTAGTAAGAGTTATTACGTCGAAATTCTTACTCTTCGCGGACGACCTCAAGGTTTGGCGGGCGATAAAACGATCGGACGACCAGGAAGTCCTACAGCGTGACTTGAATGAGGCCTGGAATTGGTCGGTGAGAAACGCCCTGCCGTTTAATGTGGACAAATGTCGCGTTGTTCATATCCGCCATCGACAAGTCCACGTCTACAAGCTTGGGGCACACGATCTGAAGACCACCACTCAGGAACGCGACTTGGGTGTGCTGGTACAGGAAGACCTCGGTTGTTCCAAACAGTCAGATTCCGCTTCTAAAAGGGGCAACCAGCACGTTGGACTCCTGCGAAGAGCATTCGGAATTTTGGATCCATCCATCTTCTCTTTGATGCTGAATGCCTACGTGCGTCCTCACGTCGAATATGCAATCCAGGCCTGGCAACCCTGGCTAAAACGTGACCTTGCAGCGCTTGAGACCCCACAGCGTCGAGCAACGAAAATCGTCAAGGGCTTGCGCCACACTCCTTACCAGGAACGACTGGAGATACTCGAGTGTTCAGCGGACGGTACCGGCGACTTCGTGGAGACCTCATACTAGTGTACCAGATATTGAGCGATCCCAGTCACGTATGCCGCCACCTCTTGAAGCTCAGCCCGAACACTAACCTTCGCGGTAACAGTTTAAAGCTGAGCCAACAGTACAGTCGTCTAGACTGTCGGAGAACCTATTTCTCCCTCCGGGTCTGCGGGCCCTGGAACGCCCTTCCAAACTCAGTAGTTTGTGCCCCCACATTAGATACGTTTAAAAAACGATTGGACGTCGCACTGAGCGCCCTGCGCTTTGTTTTATGAACGAAAACGCTTGTATATATTTAGGCTGACCAGCCTCTTTGGATTTATATCCCAAATTCACGGTCGTAAATCTGTGCGAACCGGTGAGTACTCCATTTTGATTTGCTACCATCACCAACGATAACAATTTCTTAGCCAGTTTTGCGTCGTACCACTTTATCCCCCTAAAACTGTTATACTTCTACCTTTTATCTCACTGACACTCCTTACTTCAACCACTTATGTGGTTTGCCAATTTGTCAGTATTTCTATTGCCAACCTGCGGGACTCGTTAAGTGTATGCTTTTTTACCCGTCATATACCATTGTTCCATTGTTCCATTATTGTAATATCTCTACATGAGGACACCTAGCGTTTTAGAACTGCTATTGTGATAACCTACTGCGCCACGGTGCTACAATGATAATACCATTGGTGAATTGGCGCTGATTTAACATTATCAGCCAATGCGTTGTTTGTTTATTGCTTTTTCTATCAAATGTGAATTTTCTGTAAATCTCGCCTCATGAACACTAGGTTCTATCTTCTATGCAGCTATTTGATCCACAAATTTGAAACCCCTTGACACGAATTCTTGCATATGGTAAAAACTAAAAGACGTCGCATGCATGGCGGTCATTAATCTACTGCAGGTACTAGGGTACATTTACAACAACGGGAAGTACAACTTTGCCAGGTGGAAGCGTTCCTTCAACGCACTGCCAATGTATACCGCATTTGGCATGTACACGTGAATTGGGGCAAACGGTATGCACTGACCTGCGTTTTGGAGGTGAAGATTGAGTCAGTACCCACTGGGTGCAATTTTGGATGCCTACTTGGATATGTCAATCTAGGACCACAAGCACAAGCTCTAGATAACTTCCTGTAAACAGAAGTAACTTCAATTTGAGGTCACTGACATAAAGGAAGAATAACCACTGCACTGTGTGCTCAGTGCAGCTATTACTCTAATTAATTAATGTGCGACAACTCAGTGGCTTTCTGGATTGAGTCCACCGAGGTCATTCAATAAACGAATGCAGTGAAGAAGCTGAACTAGTAGCAGTAGACACATATAAGTGCAAACTGCATTCTCTTTATTAGCAGTAATAGCAATTAGAACCTACCAAGGTTTTTGAATCCTAGCAAATTGACTGAACGACCAAAAACTGATCAGCCTCTATTCGGTTCACCATTGCGCTACAGCCTCCATCTACTCCAAAGGTGGAAGGCCTTCCCAGACACAGCTATTTGTGCCCAACTTTAGCCATTTACAACGGACGACTGGACAGCGTACCCTGCTGCCAACACTTGGTTACATGCACAAGTATTCTGTAATATAATCCAGCTAACCAGCATCGCTGGTATCATAACATGATTAGATGAACCTCAATCTGTGAATATGGATGAGAATTAATATGGCACTTTACATAAAGCTCTGGAAAAGTTATCATTTTGCGTGGCATACTGCCATACCGTTTCAATGACGTTGATTCAACGCTGCCACACTTGAGCCATTTTTGTTCATTAACATATAGAACTGGTAAAAAATAAACGATGTGCGGAGACCATATTAAATTAGTCCGGTCGTGATTAATAAAAAACCAAAGTAGTTATCATAGACTAACGAGAGGTTGTATTCTAGGCTAATTCAAAGAAGTCTCATACGCTAACCGTTTGTTCTATGAGCTGAGCAATTTTGCTGCAAGGGTTTCGAAACCAGCTGTGCTGACATGTTCTATGCCTCACTGATTAGCTTGCAAGTTCGTTGAGTGCGTCTTCGGCTCTTGATCAATGGCAATGCGAACCAGGCCCCTGAAGCCGCACTGATGATGTTGCCTAATTAGGCAACGAAACGTCTGCACAATAATCACTCAGCTCGGAGAGCAGCTCAAAACCCGCATCCACACCTCGACCTACGGATATTCTCATTTATTTCAAGTGATGTTTAAAATTGGCCTCTTCGCTTCATATAACGTGCCTTTCGGTGGTCCGTTGTTTGGCCGCCGCTGCTTCCTGCCTTATGTCGCGATTTCAGATCCGACCAATTTCTTTCTTTCTCAGTGTTTGATACACCGGGTACAAGTCTATGCATAGGTTTATGGAATGTTATGTAGTAATCCACGCTTCTACTAATTCCCTGCTTTTTCTCGTTTTTTCCAGCGCGGAAATTTCCCTTTTGTCCTAATCAAACCTGTGCCCCTCTTCGTCAACACTTGCCGAGACCAGAGATGATGCATAAGGCTTACGGCATGCTACCTTGTGCTGTTGTATTCTTTTAACTAACATCCTCACTGTTTGGCCCACATAGTTTTCCTCGCAGTGTCTGCATTGTAGTCTGTAAACAACATAACTGCGTTCGTTTACCTTCAATATTTCTTTCGCTTTAGACAATGTTTCCTTAAGTTTGGCGTTGGGATGTGGGCAACCATCAGATGATGCAGTGTGATAAATTTGTCCGTCTTTTCTGTTACTTTCGTGACATATGCTAAAGTGATCCTTTTCTTCGTTTTTGGTTCAGGCGCGGTATTCTCAGCCTTACAGTTCATGTGTGTTCGGATGAAACTGCGTGGGTATGCGTTGCACATGAAGGGCGTAACCAAATGTTTCTCTTCCTCTCGGTTTGCTTCCTCGGTATTGCAGTGCGACTCAATCCTGAGAAACAGGGTACGTATTCAGCTTATTTT
Source organism: Dicrocoelium dendriticum (assembly GCA_944474145.2). NCBI lineage: Eukaryota > Metazoa > Platyhelminthes > Trematoda > Plagiorchiida > Dicrocoeliidae > Dicrocoelium > Dicrocoelium dendriticum. The sequence goes on from CALYDF020003297.1 coordinate 4,912, forward strand.
GTGACTGTTGGAATGATCGCTGCTGAAAGTTAGTATTTGCTCAGTGTAAGTGCCCTTCCGTTGAACTGATATTTGTAATTCTTCGTCCACTGTTTTGATAACAAGTACGTCCAAGAAAGGTAGTTGTTTTTCCATTTATGACTCCATTATGAAAAGAATGCCGTCCATTGCATTGTTCAGCACATGTTGCGTGGTCTGTAGCTGACTGTGTTTAAATATCACAAGTTTCATCAACACATCGGACCCAAAATAATGGACTGATGATTGTATGTTCTCTTTGAACTTGTGCGTAATTATCCATGCGATGAGCCCAGATAGAGAGATCCTATTCGAGGGACTTTCGCTTGTTCATAGTACACTCCATTGAAGTCAAAGTGAATTGTGAGGCATAATTTGAGAAGCTTGCATACAGTATCAGTTAACAAATTCCCAACTGTTGTTCCGCTGTCATCCAGGCGTTCTCTGAGGTTTCATTTCTCTATTTTTAAATTGACTGAGGTGAACAGTGCGGTAACGACGAATGAGACCGTTGTTTCCGTATGACCATTTGTATGCCTTTGAGCTTCTGGAAAATTTGTTATGCATTGTTTAAAGGATACTGTGATATATCAAGCAACTGTTAAGTATCTACTGTATAAAGCTTAGTTTGCATGATTTAGTCCACATATCTATTGCTGAATCAACTTAAAGGTCACGTAAACACTAAACTACATCCACCTTTGAATATAACCAAGAGGTATCGTCCACAAGCCCACGGACAAACAATTTGGTGGCAATTGTACCAAATTCTGAAGAAACATTTCAATGAAAGTTTTTCTTTTTGAATGTCTGCAACTCCCTAAAGCTTCGTTCATCCATTTGGGATGGTTGATTGATCGATCTATGACAATGCCTCCTAGTCATTTTTTATCCATTTGTAAACTTGGCATTTTTATTAATTACGCTATGGCAAATTTACAGTTGATAAATGAAAATGCTGAAAATGCACATATTTGGATACATAAATCTTACACTGACGAGTTGCATTGAATGATGTAGATCATAACATTGCTCTCATCCACAAATGCTTGCCTTGGCATGCAATTTCACCCAATAATTTGGTGTTAACGTGGTCTACGGCTCACAGTTGCAAACAAACTGTAGTCCGCTGAACGTGAAACTGCATGAAAGATTGATTACGGAAAAGGGAGAATTGCAGCCCGAACACCGGTTGAATTAATACAGCGTTGTCAAACGATTCAAACAGCAAGTCTCTTCTTAGAGCACTTCACACATCATTGGAGTACATTCATGCATAATCGTGTAGTAGTTTGTAGGTATGTATTTGCAGGTATGTATGTATGCAGGTATGTATTTGTGAGGCTGATGTTGCATTCTTGATGCTTCTTCACCGCAGTTGGGCTAAACCAACTTACACTTAAACTAGGTCTCTTTAAGCTGCATAAATTTCATTCCAGTTTATTTGGTTAGTTTTGCTTATCTGAATAGTCTTCTATTAGCTGGCCACGTCGCTTACGCTAATTGCGCTTATCTTCGGTAATTTTGTTGCGTTTGTAGCATTTTTGAGTAACTTGTGGACATTTTTTCCTTATCACGGATTCATTGCTAACCAACTTACTTCATATGGTAATTTAGCGAAGAGTTATGCCACCGTATCTGTATGCATTATTGGATTTATGTTATTTCATTTGTCGTTTCAAGTGATTGGCTGTTGCGTGCTATCCCCGGTGTGGCTGCGCTTGATGTGCATGTTGACAAGGTGCCTACCTGTCTATTACCCACTACCTCGTCCATACTGGCTCCAGGAGACAGTTGGTCGTTGCTGGAGGGGACGGGGTGCACGGTCCTTGTGGCCGTGCTAGGCTCGAAGAGTGGTTCCATGCACTCAGTGTGGAACGGACTACGGTCCAGCCACCGCCTTGTGTGCGCTTGATTCCCCAAATACAGTGTGCTTGTGTTTGCCTGTGAAGGAGTGTGGGCCGGCTCCGTTGATGAAACGTGGTTCCCATCCACATGCCTCCCGGTCTTATTCCTTCGGGTTTACACTGGATATGGGGTGTGTGGTTGGAGCTGTGGGTGGTGCAGCGAAAGCCACCCATGGTCCCTCTGTAGGCGCAGGCGTCCTGTGGCTTGCCACAGTGACAGGCAAATCCGAAACCGGATGCCGCCAACCATTTGTGAAAATTGTTTTGTGGTTTTTGTGCTTGCTAGTTGCATCATTGAACCGCCTTGAAACTCTGCTGTAGGACGGCGACTTCGTGCACAAAGAACAGAATGGAGACAAGTTTTGTAGCTTGGAAGTGAGTATAATTCGGATGAGTGTCCCACGCTTCTTAATTTCTGTACGTAGGTTAAAACGTCGGGCTGCGTTCGTTTTACCTTCTCTGTATCAAAGTATCAAGTAACCTGATGCTTTTAATCACACATTGCCTTTTGATCCTCGGTTCACTTACGTACTGCAAACAACAACTCCTTCACAACTGTGTTACTTTTTGGTTCCAGAGAGATGGGGCATTCGCTTAATGCTCCGATTGCGTCAAAATTCACGGAATGGACAAACGTCCACTGATTACTGGATAAACTAAGTGTAGTCACGGTATGATCAACTATCCTAACAAATTACATTGACGTCCTTTTATTGAACCACTTAAGTCCGCGGTGTTCTTGGATAGTCCAAGGAAGCTAAGGTAGTAAACATTGAGCTCCTAGGTATCAATGCATTTTTACTCACTACAATTTTTTATCACTTGAAGCGAAGCTTATCATGTAAACTAGGCGACTGCAACAGGGTTGGTCAACCACACTTCAAGTGCCATAACTTGGTTGAAAAACCTTGCCCCTTGCACAATTTTCCGGATAAACAGCGACCATTCTTTAAGGCCGCGGTGTGATATCAATAACCCCCGGAGGTAGGTGCGTACGTTTTCACTGAAGTTAATCGGGAAATCAATAATAGATCGACGTAGAACGGAAACCGCTACTAAAACTGATGAGACCATACATTCTCATAAATATATGCAGTGTTGTGAGTATTCCCGATTAGGCATGTGTGTGGGGATATAATTGGGATAGTCTTCGCCATTCTCATTAGCCAAACAACAACAAAGACAAGACACATTGGAAACCTGTTAATTTAGAAGTCTTCTATGTCTTGCTAAACCATCGCACTCCCAAAATTAGTTGGTCTGGGTTGGGGGTATGTCAAGATAATTCATCTTTTGTTAATGCGATTGAGGCGAGTCGATGCACTCACCTGTAAAGTATACGCGTTTGACAAACTAATTCGTTCCTGTGACCGAAAGTGCTGAACATTAATTGTGCATGCATCATACTTTCATGACGATGAAGATGTAGTGATAAATTGTGAGCATTCCTTCCCAAACACATATTCACAATTTTGACCGTAACAAAATCTTTCCATTTCAATGCGTATAATACAAAGAACGCTCCCATTTTATAGAGCTGATTGTCATTCATATGGTTGGTTAAAACCTATCATCCACACTTTAACAGTATTCATGCAATTGACATGTACTCGCAAATAACTAACAGCACCAAACTCTCAATTGTGAACGGTGAACTTATCCCAAGACTGTATTTTGGAAATTAGCGAAACAATTTTACCAGCACATTGGTACTCATAACCTAGATGTTGGTTGATCACTTACAGAAGGATGAGCTTTCTAGTTACTGACTAATTTTTGAATCAATTACAGCAGTTCTTAAAATAATTGTGGAAAATAAGAAACAGTTATGAAATAAAATTTTCGTTTTGACCTCATGATATCTTCTGTGCTGCCAATACCAGTTGATTTTCTTATGACTATAGTGCAAAAATTTCTTCTGCTTGGTGCGTACAGCTAGTTACAAGAATTCAGAAGTAACGTCGTCCCATTAGTTTACATCTAATAAAACTGAGTGAATTTCGATAACGATTTCGTATTTCTCCGCTTATGTCTCTATTATTGCCTCGCTGACAAAATACTTGGTTGTGCCACAAATATACGGACTATCTGTTGCTAATTATTTTAATGATACAGGGGCCATTATTATAAGGATAGTATGACATTTATGATACCGTAATCAGCTTTAATCGTTCAATGAAATGTTTGGATGACATGAGACCCAAACAATGTTAGATACGGCTAGCATTCCAGTACAAATGCTCTAAACAGTTGTCAGCCACTGGTACAAACGCAAAATTTGAACCCATCAACCACTGGTCGCTGTCTACTTCCAATTGACCATCTTAGTGATTTAGGGTGCTTAGAAAATAAAACATGGTCGAAGTTCATCAAATTAATCTTAGGATTAAATGTATTGTATCTTCATAGAATTGCCGATGTCAAACTTGCGTCGTTAGTTCTATACTTTTTATCGCTACAGTTGTATGGTCCACAAATATGATGCTAGCCGGCAATTGTGTTAGTATAATGAGTATGGTCTGGGAAATGTCATACTCGTGTTTGTATTTTATTTACCATAATGAGTGTACGACAATGAAATGTGTTGCTTGGTCAGAACAAATCGTTCTTTTAACGTAACACCAATAGAGTTCAAGATTTTGAATGTGCACCAAACTGTGAGCATAAGGTTTTGACCATCTGTATGGGCTGACTTGGGTTTTGAAGATAAAAATAAAGTCATTTCCTGTTGAAGAATATGTTTCGTTGCATTGATATGTAAGTTAGTCTAAGACCGCAAATATGTGTCACAGACACAAGCTCCAGATTGGGTCACTACGAGCATATGAGTTCCTTATGCGAAAGTCACAGAAGAAAAGGCGTCACACATCATCATGGACTACAAATCACTGCAGGTGCAGAACTGGGTACTTTTGCTACACTTAAGCAATAAGGAATAATTCTGAAAGCCAAATCTCCAGCCTTCTTAACTAAGTCCACCGAAAGCAGTCACGACCCGAATGCATTGAGAAAAGTGGACTAAAACGGCAGGCACATATAAAGTCTAAACGAAATCTTTTTAGCTATTATACAACTCATAAGATCACTCACGAAACATTAGCTGGATGGTTGATAACTTATCAGCCTATCAACTTCAATCTGATCCTCCACTGTACTGACCTTGCAAGCACAATAGTTTTACCCAACAATTAGTAGCCGGCCGCTCAATGGTCGGCGAAACTGCACGTATGAGTTGCACAATCTCCGAAATATTGCTTGAATCTGCCAAACTTTCAAGTATGCACGGTAACACAAAAGGGCTCTACAGTTAACTTGCCGAATCTCGGCTGTGTCAGCTTGTGAATGCTTGGGATCCAATTTCTATTATCAAAACTTCATTACACTAACAAATGAGTGATGGTGAGGTTGAGATAGCCGGCATTTCACTTATCCGAAACGAACACCTCATCAGAGGAGGTGGGGCCTTTTCTACTACCGCAACGACCAGTAGTGTGCAATAGTTGATGATCTGGCAACCCACGTTTCCGACTCACTCTGTCGCCGTCTCCGACTAAGTAAAAACGACGCCTGTCTGGCAACTAACGTTTACCGCCCCTCTACGTCCACTCCGAATGTGGATTCCCTTTGATACGTGTCTTCCACAGGATAACATGTACTGGGTACAGCCACATTCTCATTTCCGGGGACTTCAATCTACACGAGCTGAAGGTTTCGGCATCGCCCAGTAGGCAGTTCAAAGCAGACTTTAATGAACTAATCGCTAATATTCCCTTGTAAAATCATGTCACCACGCCCATTAGATTCAGGGCAGTAAACAAACCTTCCACATTGGACCTTTTGCTCCCGAATGAAGAGCTCATGATTGGCAAGTTATTGGTGGATAGTAGTAATAACCGTAGTAGTAATGGTTTTTGACTAGTTATGTTATGCAGTGTAACCACCTTAACATTCGGAACTAACTCATACAATCATAAGTTACCACGTCTTGAAAAAAATTGTCGACCTCTTTGCATGGGAACCCGGCAGGTTTCTGCTTGGAGGTGCATCACTGACGAGATCCAGAAGATTGAAACGCTGGTATTTAGTGCTTTTCCAGAATTAGCCAAAGCCTGCTGAATAAGAGTGACCGGGATAAATTAGCTGAATTATATCAAAATAACCAGTACAAATCTGCACTATAAAGTATGTCCGTATATCTTTCAATTCCTTGTGCGTTTCGAGGTGCCATGCGGAAATTCTTAGCTCATGAGTCTAGCTGCTTTCCTCTTCAGAGTTCGTAACTGGCATGACAATGGAAGATGAGTCGGGTTATATCATGGTCAAGTGTCAATAACACAGGTCCGCGGCTGTCACGCATGATGAAGTGGCACTAGCTGTTGAAATCTAGAAGTCCTGGGGGTGAAATTCGACAGAGTTCCGCTGGAATGCGCGCCGCTGAAGAGACCTAGTAGGTAGAAACTCCGGAGTCTGGTTCTTTTCCAGACTAGATTAAGCCCGTTGCTTGGGAGTGACAATAATGGCTTAGCCAAATTCTCAAAGAACGGTCATCTTAAAACGTTTGGACAGAGTTTGTTGAAAGACAGCGAGGTGGTCAACAGAGCATCAGACGCCAAGCCACGGTCACGCAAAAATGCCTTCAATTCTAAGGAGCAAGATTCAAAAATGCATTGAGCTTACGAAAACAGCATGGTGTGCCTACAGAGTTATCCTCGACCCATCGCATGTATGCCCTGTGGGAGCAGGAAACTGTCCCAACCGATTGCAGCCGCTCCGTCATAGTCCCAATTTTCAAAAGAGGCTCACAATCGGAATGCGGCAGCCATAGAGGAATCAGTCTGATCTCCGTTGCCTCCAAATTGCTTGCCTCTGTCATCATTCACAGACTGACTGGCACTCGTGAAAGCCAGATTCGTGAAGAGCAAGCTGGATTTCGTCGAGGTCGTGGTTGCATTGACCACATCTTCACCTTGCGTCAGTTGTTGGAGCACCGTCACATATATTGGCGGCCCACCGTTGTCGTGTTCCTCGATATCAAAGGTGCATTCGATTCGGTGGATAGACATGTACTTTGGGACTGTCTACTCAGGAAAGGTGTACTTGAACAATGTGCAATATTATCCGAGCATTAGATGCGCGTAGCTCGGGCAGAGTGAGGGCTTACGGCAAGTTGTCGTCGCCCTTTAATATCTCCAGCGGCGTGAGACAAGGATGCCCGCTGTCCCCTTTCCTCTTCAACTTTGCTTTTGACGAAGTCATGGAAATCGCGTTTACAGGACACGACTCGGAAGGTGTGGAGCTACTCCCAGGAGAACGACTGCTTGATTTAGAGTATGATGATGATATTGCCCTCATCTGTGACAGCTCACAAACGTGCCAAGCGGCACTGGACAGATTAGCACTAGCTGTCCGTCACTTCGGGCTTTGCTTCGCACCCTCAAAGTGCAAAGCGTTCCTCCAAGATTGGTCTGGATCGCCTCCTTCGCTTATCTTTGGTGGGGATCAGCTAGAAGTCGTTCAAAATTTCAACTACCTGGGAAGTTGTATCAGCGCCCTTGGGATTGAAGATGAGATCACGAATCGTATAGGAAAAGCTCGAGGCGCTTTCGGTAACCTTCGCCACTTATGGCGCCGGCGCGACATCACTGTTGCCCTGAAGGGTAGAGTGTACAATGCAGCAGTACGTTCGACCCTATTGTACGGTTGTGAAACCTGGCCGCTTAAAGCACCGGACCTGAAGAGGCTAGTTACGTTCGACCACCGGTGTCTTCGTAATTTAGCTCACATTTGGTGGGAACACCGCGTGAGCAACGAGCGTGTTCGAGACCTTGTTTATGGCACAGGAAAAGGAAATGAACCGCTCAGCACCGTTATTTCACGCATCAAGCTCCGATGGCTCGGCCACGTGTTACGCATGCCAGCCCACCGACTTCCGCGACGTGTGTTGTTTGCGCGCCGGGGGTGTGGATGGAAGAAGAGGAGGGGTGGCCGAGCGATGACTTGGTCCAGAGGAATGAAGACCTTCACTTCTGAACTGGCCTCGGTTGGATCGTCTTGGCTCCCTGGTTGGGGTCCGAAAGACGATGAACACGTTTGGTTGGACACACTTGCTGCTATGGCAAGGAGCCGAACTCAGTGGCGTTCGTGCTGTGAGTTTCTTTGTCCCACCCCATCCCTCTTAGCCTCCCCCTCCAACCAGGATCTCATTACTTAGCCTTATATAATTTTGCATAATATTTTTTTGGGTGCGCAGCAGCCGGCTGGTAGCTTACCGGAACGATGCCCATCCGTTACCGGTAGCTCAGCCAGCTTTCACCAGTTGTTTGCTTTTTTCTCTCCTTTTTTTCTGTGTATTGCGGCACAGTAGCTGAGGTGTTCCCCACCTCTAGCTAACGTGTATGATGATGATGATGATGATGATGTATTGCACTGCACTTGGATGTGAAGACATATTAACTTATCAACAGTGACAAGCCAAATTTTCCTGGAAAAGAACAAACTGCTTTATAGGCATGTTACCAGTCTTCACCAAGTGAAGTATGGCATCTGCCCTTTTTCATGACAGGCGGTAGAGTACAAAACGCCGAAGAAACAGCTAATGCCTTGCGGCTAAAATTCACCCCAATTATCAAACTCTCAGCCTCCATCTGTCCCATAACGTCTTGCACACTAACGACTCCAATGTTTACCCATGTAATCTTCAATCCAGCAGTTGGGCTAAGGAAGTTACTGTCACTGCGCGATCATAGCTCTCCGGGAGCAGACAATATCCGCCCGAAAGCACTGAAGTCTGCGGCCATAGAGGTAGCTGAACCACTGTCACATTTTTTCCAAAGGTGCTGTGATGAACAACTATTCCGCACTAGGTGGAAGCTTGGCAATAGCACCCAAATTGTTAAAGGCGGTAGCCGTTCAAATCCAGCAAACGATTGCCTAGTGACTATCCTCCATGCGCTCGCAAAGGTGATGTAATCGGTCATGGCTGAGGCTCTAATGAACTATCTGGAAAAATGCAACATCTTGGCGCTGGAGCAGTATGGCTTCTGTCAACACCCGTCATGCATCAACAACCTACTGATTTCATGAGGTAGTTGGACGGAATTGGCTGATGATGGGGTCGGAGTTGAGGTCATCTATCTGGACTTCTCGAAAGCTTTAGACAGCCGGGGTTACCATATCCTACATTACAGGCTACAGAGCTGCGGAATCGGAGATCTTTTTATTAGTTGGATTGACAGGTTTCTGCACCAACGGAAGCTTTGAGTGCGTGTTAGGGTATCACTCTCTAACCCGATTGTGGTGGAATGTGATAGCCTAAGGTGTTCGATGCTGGGACCGGGCTTATTCCTTGTGTTAAACAACGATCTGGCACGAGGTCTCACCTAAATTTCCTGATTTTCGCCGATGCTGTCATGATTTAGCGGGTGATTAGCAACAATCAAGAACATGATCTACTCCAGCATGACCTAGATTGTATTTATGAATGAGCAACGAGGAACCTATTTAAGCTGAATATAGCTAAGCGCAAGGTGATCCTTCTGCGTCACCAGGCGATGAGCGTTTACAAGCTTAGAGACGACACCTTGCAGGAGACCTCTCATAAGCTTGAGATTAGTTTACTGGTACAGGAAGTCTATGGTGTGTCCACGCAAACGCTTTTCACCTTATAACCCAATTTTATTATCACAATAAATTCCGTCACACTGGACTTGCTACGCTTTGTTCTTTTACACGTAATACATCATTCTTCCATTGTCCCATTAATCATTCTCACAAGGGGTTTAGTAATAACACTCATCGCGTACTTTCTCACGGGATAAGTATTTTAGAATATGTTCTGTCTATCCAAAATCCTTGTATTTACCATCTCGCTGACGCAAGTAAATCGGTACAGATTGGCGAGCATGCTTCTTGTGTTTCGCATGAGCCGTTAGCTATAATTTATACAATGCACAAGTACATTGTACAGGTTACCAGTTACCGTTAAGTGGTTTAAGGTGCTTCGGCCCTAAAGTTAAGCAAATGTATGTGTTAGTTTACTGTCATTTTGAATGAATTTGTACTGCAAGCCGTGTAGTTTTACAGCTCTACTATGCAGCAACTAATGAATACAAGGTTTCGTTTAGGAGTATGATAGAGAGCCAACGATAAGTATTAAAAGGCAACTGGCTAATTGTGCCCTCCAACTCACGTATAAATACGGCTATTGTTGGTTAAGCAACAACTGATAGGAAGAGAGCCTTCCATGGGTAACATACATGAATTGTAAATAGGTTTCTGCGGTAATCCGGGCGACAGTTTTATCCTGCTAGCTTCCAGAAGTGAGCTCTCAAACATGTATCTTCATAGTACTAAGCTTTTTCAGCAATCTCGTTTCTAATATGGCAATATCCACTTGTTTTGGTTCTTGCATAGAAAATCTCTTTTTTGTGCTTTGCGCGTGACTTGTTGGGCACACACTTGTATACATTTTCTACATTGATCAGACCACAGAGTTGTGCTGTGCTACGCACCGCCGAGGAATGTACCATTTATTTGTTTCTTATTGTTTTGTTGTTCACATAAAACAAAGCATTACAATAGGGGACATAATATAAATCAAACGGGCGATAATTATCTGAACCATACATTAATGTTTGCTACAAAATCGCAGCATAACAAATGACATTGTTATTTTCTGTTTTTGGGCATCAAAAGTTGTAGTGAGAAGGAAAAGCAATCATGTTATCTTTAATAGATCAAGGAATGTGCCGGATTCTCTTTCCGTAGAAATACTGGGTGCATTCAGAAAATGACCAAGCAAACACGATGGCTTCTGGACCGGCTAGATGAAAGGGTCAACGGGCCAAACCTCATCCCGCAGTTTCGCGAAGTCTGAAGTACCTGATGCAACCAGTGGAAGCGCGTTCTATTCAAACGGCATAAGAACGCAACCAGGCAATAATAAATCGCACTGAAATGGTTAGCTGGAATTTCAGTCGCATTTACTGACATGCATTACAAAATTCATGGAGTTGAGGCAGTGATGCCATAAGTGGCCAGGACAGCACACTCTACTGAGTAAAGAAGTCCGTTAAATTGCGTACTCCGCAAGCGTGCCTTGAAGTTCCCGCAATGCATGAACCATACTCACTATTACGAGCATTTATATAGACTTAAGAAACTGTGAAGAAATTATGCTTTAGACTGAATGCACTCTTCAGCGTGATTATTAGAACATGAATACGTGAGACTCAAACTGATTACTTCAAAGTAGACGTTGCTATGCGTCACAACTACCATACAATAGCGAAACCATCAGACCTCATGCTTTCTTATCGGTAATAGTGTTACGAAGCCAGGAGGTAGAGAGAATTAATGGTTGAAGAGAAGAAAAATCTGGGTGGATGGGATAAAATGAAAAAAATGGTATACGACGTAGTTTCAACCAGTATATAAATGATGAAATTTTACTTTACCAGCAATCATTTTGCGATATTCGGCTAAGCAATAATGAAAATTCTAGTTACTGCGAGGTGATTACATTTTTAGCTGAACAACATTAGTTTAGGTGAAAGGAAATTCTTGTTAATCTTTCAGAAACTGCACGCTGAACTCTGTGTTATATTTGAAAAGTTAGTTTGCCCACACTTCATGCCTGCAGGCAAACGTTCCAATATACACATAATCACTCGTGCCTTCGTATACAAATCACAGCTTCTTTGGTGAACAAAACCCCAGAAAAAATAATTAAGATTTAGTGCGATTTTGATGTTTTGCCAACGACAGCAACCATGGAGTTGGATCTTACAATGCAGCTCTTAACACAATTTGTGTGGCATGTTGGCTGAATATAAACAGAGCTGCATCAATTTCGAGGCGAACGCTTCTGTAAATTGCAGGCGTATTCCTTGATTTAACTGCTTGTTAACCGAATAATCTCCCGATGGTACCAGCTTGGTGATTCCATTATATCTCTTTCTAACCAACAGTCCGGCATCAGTGCTCCAGGAGGTGGTGAACCTTCGCCTAGCAAGCGTTCTTCCTATAAAAAGCCAGAAATATCTGATTAACCACACTACGAAGTAGCAATTATGACTCGCCGCTAAATGAAAGCCTAGCTACCTGCTTATCTGGATAATCATATCCATTCTACGGACGCCTATTATCTCTTATTCCACTAGCGACCCAAAGAAACTCAGTTAGAATCGCAGCGTCATATTAACATACCAAGGTAACACAGTTAAACACATGCACGTCTGGTTATCAGCATCTAATTCTGGATTCGCTTGTCTCCATAGGAACAACCACAGAACACCTACGTAGTCAGATGGACAAAGGGCAGCTTGCGCTGCATCCATCACAGCTTCATCCACATACCCCATATTAATGTAAACCCACAGGAATCAGACCAAGAAGCAAGTGGATGAAAGTCACGTTTCTTCAAGCGAGCTGGCTCGCATTCCTTCCTATGCATATCAGCAGTATTCCTGTTTATCGAAATGGAACCATGCGTCTCATACGTGTATATGACGATGGCTAGGCTGCAGCATATTTCACACCGGATGGAACCATTCTCACATAGTACAAAGTTAAAAGTTGTCAAGTGTTTGGCCAGATAAATGTAAATTCGCCTTAAGTCAACACCAGAGAGGACCGATGAAACAAGTTTTGGGGCCATGTTCTGAATAAAAGGTGAGATCCACAAAATATATTAAGCAGTTTAAACAATCAACTTTAGTAACGGTTAGCTTCATCCAACTAAGTGCTGCAACACTAGTCTAGTTCCTAGTGTAGTACAAGTCAAGTAAATTAAACATTTAAATTCTTTAATATCTTCAGTCGTATCTTGAACCAGCAGTGTTGATGTGTTGCGATTTGAATTGACCTGACGCTTTTCGATTGGAATGTGATGGGATAGGAAGACGTAAGGTCACACCAAATCGACAGCAAATCAAGGAATATTTCATCTTTTGAGTATTTAAGGGATTACTCTTTGTTCCTCGTAGACAGTCATCATCGCAAAGGACAGAAAGGGTTAGCTAATAGCATAGTTTCATCTATCCTGTGTTCCATTTGGGGCTCATGTGCCATCACTAGGAAGCAGATATACCCTCTGAGCGTTTACTACAGAAGTTCCTAGTAAATAGAGTAAGCTTAACTGTTACATCTATACTATTCCAAATGAAGGTGCGTTATAAATGTCGCTGAGTTAAGTTCACGATATCCTGTGAGTAAAATAGCTTAGAACCAGTTCCAGAGCAATATCCTTCACTGGGGCAATATAGTAATTTTCCTCCCACATTGTTTTTCAATAATTGCTTGGTCGTGTATTGCACAAACATTTTACATTAGTTTTATGTGTGGGCACCACTGCGTATTTCAAGGAATGTTTTGTTTATTGACAGGAATCAACAATCCTATTATCTTAACTATGATATTGTAGGCAGATTACTAGTGGTTACCACGGTGGCTCCGCAGAAGCATGCATTAAATGGGTGGTACCCAATACGCAAGAATTCGAAACCTGTCTTCAAATACCTGGGAGCATGAAGGGTAAGTATGGGTGAGTTTTAAGCGTCAAGACACTACTGTGTGATACTTTTCCTCGCCAATCCAGCGTAGAATATCCTAAGCGACTGTACACTATGCTCTTCTTATGGCAAATAGTTAGTCGGCTTGCTTTACTCACATCGGAAACTTGACCATCAATGTACAAGATTTCAAATTTCTGGGAGGGCATTGTTTTGAGAGCATTGCAAGTACTGATTACCTTCAAAACCGTTCTTTATGTTAATATCCGAATAGGGAACTTGAACACAACGGTTACTCGTGCTTCCGCTGCGATAGACTAAACAATGCTCCCGGTGGCGTCTTAATCTACATCCGGTCTTCCCCGTGTAACTTGTGAGCACCTACCGAAGTGACGATTGTTTGTGTGAGCTACCTTAGTCCTCCATTCACCACAGCAGTTGTGAACTATTTGTCTGCGCAGTCTGTCGCAGCCCCCGATTATAAATTTGGAATGGCTGCCCCATCTTCGAACCCACTTGAGTTATCCACCGTTCCTACTGATGGGCGATTTTAACTGCAAACAAATACCCTGACCTGAGATGCCTTTGATGCATGGACATGATGAGTTTGAAGCGAAGTTCGTAGATCAGCTACTTGAAACTGGTGCACCGCAACACATTTGCCAGCCAACACGCATAACGCCACGCTCAATCCCGTCCTGTCTCGACCTGATGTTAACGAAATACGAAAACAAGTGCGTGACGTTCTGATCCTGGAGCCCCTGGCTACAAGCGACCACTCAGTGCTCATAGTTGATATGGAATTCACTGTGCTGTTTGCACGTCCGCAGGAGCCAGCTTACAACTACAGGAGAACAGACTTTAAAGTTGTAGTTTGAGCTGCGAGCCAGCAGGATTTGTCTCTGTCACAAGCTGCATCTGTGGACGACTGTTGTATATGTATAATAGTGAGATTGATGTCGCCGTATTCTCAATTTGTTCCCTTAAACTGTAGGAAGGTTGGACCGATTAATCCTCTTTGGTTTGACAATAAATATAGAAATCCCGCTATGAAGCTTCGCAGACTGTGGGACAGAATCCTCCACTCAGACTCTGCCAATGACTACGATGGCTATAAAGTCAGCGGAACATCTGCAGCAGCGCATAAAGGAATAAGCGCCGACATTTTGAAGAGCAGCGCACAGTCGCCGCGAAGTTCGCTTTAAAGAGAATCTTTGCTTACGTGAAGTGATGCCTGAAGCCGGCAGGGAATGTGTCAGTGCTGGATGAGCCCGACGGACAGCCCATAACCTCCAGCACTGAGTGTGCGTCCGCTTTGGCGGCGCACTTCGCTTTGGTATTTGTAAATGACTTGAAAATCCCCATTTGTGCAAATGAGAACAAAGAGACCACTTGGTGAGCAATTGCTTTTGATGATGCATCTTCAGACCGATACAATCATATATAGGGTTAAAAAAGGGTAAGATCAACATAGTTGACACAAATAACGTAGGGGAAAAAACCGAAAACGGGCTAATTAAACGTTACGGGTTTCTTGACCTTGCGCCATTGACCTCATTATCATCCGCTTTTGCGGGCCAGGGAAGCTGAACAGCCTTAATTAACTTCTGTTGCGAGCATAACGATGGTCGGAGTGAGCGAATACAAATCGATTCGGCCGTTGCGAGTGTACGGAGACGTTGACCCTTTGACCGGTGCGGCGGAACTCTGTATACTACTCTAAAGTTACGCTCTAGATCCACTGGATGTCCGCTGTCCACAATATGAGCCATTAGTAGCTCTATCCTGGCTCATATTGTGGACTGCGGACATCAAGTTGATCTAGAGCGTAACTTTAGAGTATTATACAGAGTTCCGACGCACCGGTCAAAGGGTCAACGTCTCCGTACACTCGCAACGGCCGAATCGATTTGTATTCGCTCACTCCGACCATCGTTATGCTCGCAACAGAAGTTAATTAAGGCTGTTCAGCTTCCCTGGCCCGCAAAAGCGGATGATAATGAGGTCAATGGCGCAAGGTCAAGAAACCCGTAACGTTTAATTAGCCCGTTTTCGGTTTTTTCCTCTACGTTATTTGTGTCAACTATGTTGATCTTACCCTTTTTTAACCCTATATATGATTGTATCGGTCTGAAGATGCATCATCAAAAGCAATTGCTCACCAAGTGGTCTCTTTTTTCTCATTTGTAAATGATCAGGTGTTTGTTCCGAGCTCGACGCATACAGCTTTTACTGAACTCGACAGTCTGGATTATAGTGTTGAAGAAGTGTGTCAACTAGCGCCAGCCTTGACGACACCAAACCTGCCACATCTGATTGGATTTACCCACTGATACTCAAGTCAATATCGACCATCATGTCTCCTGTCGTGACTTACCTTTCAACAGATCGCTATCCGATATTTCGTTGCCAAATGCCTGGAAATGTTCGGTGGTGAAGCTTATTCCGAAAGGCGGCGAAGCTAGCAAAGTAGACAAATACAGGCCAATTTGTCTGACACCTATTTCGCAAGGCTTACTAAGCAAATTGTGTAGAAGGGATTGCTGCAATTGCTACAGAAAAAATAGGTCGACATCCGCACAGCACGGTTTTATGCAAGGCCGCTAATGCGTTACAAACTTGTTTGTGTCGAGACATGAGTGCTTGAAGGCAATAAGCAAGGGGAAGTCTGCCGACATGATATTTATCGACTTCAGTAAAGCTTTCGACTAGGTCAGCCGTGAGATCCTCCTTCACAAACTCAGGATTTGCAATGTCGGTGGCTCACTGCACCAGTGGATCCGCGACTTCCTTGTTGGACGAAAGTGGAGGGTACAGGTCGACGACCGTCTAACTGACTGGTATCACGCTACAAGTGGTGTACCTCAAGGCACTGTGCTGGGGTCCACTCTGTTCCTAATCCACATCAACGATCAACGTAAACTTCTTCGATCGTCGTATGACTTGTTTTCGGAGGACATGAAGATTTGGAGATAAATTGAGGCACCAGTTGACTGTGGCCTACTTCAGAAAGACCTCACCCGCCTCCCACATGGTTTGCAGAAGTTCATCTCTCTGTCAACCCAGCCAAGTCTGTATTAATGAGCCTGGAGAAGGGTGATGACAGCCAAACCTTTACCTTTGACGGTTAATCGCTATATCCCACACTCTCTGTGAAGTACCTAGGTGTACTTTCGCACTACGATTTGAAGTCCGTGGACAAAACGCACAGGCTATATCGTAACGGACTGCGAATGTTTTGAGCGCTCATACCTAGCCTCGGCACATTGTCTGAAAAGGTTGCCACCTGCCTTTTCACTTTTATCATTAGACCAATCCTAGAGTACATTTCGCTTGCCTATTTTCCGATTACCCGAGGCAAGGCACAAAAGGTCAAAAGGGTCCAAATCGTTGCTATCAGGCTCACCCTGAATTTACGTGGCTTGGAGTATGAAGACTGGTGTGAGAAACTAGGACTTTACACCTTATCCTAAAGTCGGGTGCGAGTCGACCTCATTATGACAAACTATATTCCACATTTTGGTGACTTCCCCATGCAGAGGCTAATGTCGCACCTACGACGGCCATGCACCACCTGCGGAAAAATATACAGACTTGTTGCGCCGGATGTGAAGCGTGTTCCCCACCCACTGTGCTTCGAAGAGAGAGTGGGAAATATTTGGAACAATTTTCCTGAACATTTAATGGAGGCAACCTCTGTGCAGCAGTTCAAAACGTTGTGGGATTTACGTTTTACCACTATTCGATTCAAACAGCACACTTATGATGAAATCGCACATTTGTGATTCAAGGAAAACCGTGATATTTTAAATGTGACATGAGAACGATAAAGATCTTCACGGCTGACAATTTTAAAAACGTTTTTCACCACATTTCGAAAGAGTTGTACATAATTCATTTCTAATTACTCTATAATACAATGTTCAGTATTCAGTTACGCGATGAAACTTGATCCGCTTTTACTGGGACGTACTGGGCACAATCCTGTTAAATGTTTAACTACTTGTACAAAAATATACACCTTTCGGATGTCAGCATATTAATGCAGTCAGCCGTCTAGAAAACGGGAAGCAGAGAACTCAGTAATAGGATGCATTCCCAGAACTAGCAATTATTTGAAAATTTCCTGTGCAGCTCCCAAGATTCTGGAAAAGATGAGTCGGAGTATGTGCCTGTACTCGTGCTCACAAATTTCTCAAAGGCACCAAGAAGTAATTAAATATACAAAACGTGATAATTGTGTTAGCTTGTACCATTTCAAAAAGCAAAGCGTATTGACAGGGTCCAGCTCTCATAAGGCACAATAATTAATTCGTCGCCATAATCTCTCATGTTAGGTCGCTGTTTTTATTAATATATTTGAGAAAGTGGTTGAAATTTAGTCAATGTAAGTTTATTTATTCATATGCATATTGTGATTTGGTAGTATTTTTAACGTCTTTACCTCTTCGGATCGTTAATTTGCCTGATCCAACTGTGATCATTGCCTCACTGAGAATAAACGTGTATTTGTTTATTTATTTAACGTTCAGTGATAACAGACTGACTCGCCGAACAACTTTGCGTGGTGCGAACTTGGTGTTTTGGATAGACCTCGTTCCAGCGATTCGTTCGCCGACAGTGTTACCGACGTGCTGGTTTTGGGCCTGACACACTTTCTCCCTAAAAGTCATAACTGGACATTTTAAAACATCTCCACGTGGTGGAGGTGATTCATCAATAAAGAAACGTACCGTTCCTTAATTGCCCGAAGAATTTTAACCAAATCTGAAACGTCATTCATCCACTTTGCATATTTTCTTTGATCCCTTCTTACCCTGATGCTCAGAGCAGGTAAAAGTATAAATGCAGCTTCAACTCCACAAGTCCAAAAAGGCCGCCATATTCACACAATTACACAGGTCCATCTCATATAGGTTCAATGTTACAAGCCAAATTGCAACATTCCCGTACACTTGCCAATCATTCGTGGCATTTTAACATGATCATACCTCGCCGTATCGGGAACATACCATTTATCTATTATACTTAATTGGACATTTCAGCTGCCTACTCAACCGGGTAGGTGTAGCAGACATAGCGGTTTTCCGTGCGTATTTGACTTTCATTGGGATGATTTATTATTGTGTTTGTTCACCAATATAACCCCGAACACTTCGCATTTACGAGAGCCATGGTGAAGTATGCTTGACTTTAGGTAGCGGGTAAGCAAAATGACGCAATCCATTCATGCAAGGCGTGCTATTAAATAACGTCTTTGCTGATTCGTTAATTGTTTTGACGAGCGCTGCCAGCTTCGAAATGTTGGGTCAGGGCTGCATGATTCGGATGACATCCGAGTGCCGTGATGTAGTGTCGCAGTAGTGCGATTGAGTTTGAACCGTTCATGGAGGGCAATGTCGTGAGCGGGCAGCATTCAACATTCAACCTACAATCTATACTCAGGAGCTCAAGCGATCATCGAAAAGGTGTTGAAATTGAAATGTAAGTCCTTTCAATTGGCATAGCAACTACTTTTGCCGCCCGGGCCGCACGTAAAATTTCCGTTCCCCTGTCAGGTTTAAATCCGTAAAGCCACAATAAAACATCTAATTACTGAGTGTTGTTCTAATGCATACATTTATGCCGTTACATTATTCGTGTACAAATTTTACCGATACACTTCGTACATTACTTGAGGCATTGAGGTATTGATGACACTAATAAAATTCAGTCCATTGGCAAGTTCCCTTTGATTCGTAGATAATGCTCATAGAAAAGTAAAACACAGTTGCAGTGATCCCTTTTCGGTAGTTCAGATCAGGCAACTACAGCTACAGTATTGAGAAATGCAATAATAAACGGGTGAAGGCAAAAACCGAGGATGGATGGGACGGTTGGAACAGGTTTAGCAAGTTCGTTCGATGCTCAAATCCATTTAATCAGGTGACATCGTGATAGGGCTAACCGACAGCAAAACAGCTTGTGTAAACGGAAGTGGCAAAAATACTAAGAATATAAAAATTAGATAATTACATAAATAAACGGCACCGGTTATGCGTAATACTCCGGGGGAAGACTTCACCAGGGCTATGACAAAGTCAAGGTTTGTACAAACACCCTATGTTTGCATAGCTCTGGTTGTGTTAGCCAGATTGCGATGGAATCAGCCGTCTGTAAGAGGCGTTTCGTTAACCGTTTCGGGTATCCACTCGGTACGGCATAATAGAACTTGATGGCATCTTTGGTCAACATTCAAAATCAGATGAGTACTACACAAGCTTAATTAATAGACTGGAGTAAAAGAGTTGGATCTATTTAGGCGTAGCAGGTTATGGAGTTGCGAAAAAAGGAAAACAATTTATTAAGACAACTCTTGTGGATCAGCAAAATCAACTAGCTTTAGCAGAATAATGTACATAGTATTCAAATCGTAAGGAGTTAAGGCACATCGAGGTGTCTAGATGTTCCTAGGTCTAACGATAGGAGTAACCTAATAAATATGTGTTTTGGATGCCAGCTGTTTGAGTTGCGGCGGGAGCAAAGTTGCATTGCTTCCAGCCCTCATTTGTGGAGATATTTATGGCGTGTGTGACTATGCACGGAAATGGTAATGTTGCACAGGGAGGGTTAAACAGATAAGTAGATAAAGAAGGAACCGCCAATTCACTGTAAAGTCAGGACTTATTCCGTGCATTGTAGTCTTGTAAAAGATGGTAAAGACAGGGCGATTAGAAAAGTGTGCAATAGTTAACGGATTTTTGACTCAGAGTTAGAGAGAAAAAGCACCACAACTACGAGCAAGGATGTGATCTAAGGAAGAAGTTAATGGAGAAGATCGTTAGGTAGAAATGAATTATGTAGGAACCAGGAGCACAACCGTTTCAAAGTAGGATAAAATAGGGTAAGAAAGAACAAGTGAGTTAGTATGGTCACCCTGGAGCTGTCTCCCGTGGGCTGCTTTCAAGCAGTATAGTCCCTCAAGATGTTTCACCGCACCTTCAGGCCCCATGTGGTCATGTGTCGGTGTAGTTTTAAATTACGCTGAACAATACTGATTTCATTCACCAATTTGGGCAATGGTATTTTGGTGAGCAGGTTACTCAAGCCAGTCAGCTTTTCGTCATTCTTAGTTGAGCTTTTTTGCGTGCATATTGACCGGGATCACCGGTTGGCGTCATATGTCATTAAGTGAGTTCAGCAGTTCCGACTGTAGTGTTTTTATGTTACCTTCTGCACACATTTTATATTCACCAGGAATCTGTTAGTGTGTGTATGCAGCTCGCTTAGAAGCTTCGAACTAAATACTTCAGCATATCTGCCCACTCGTGACCAACAGAGTAACTGGAAAACAAAATGAATTAGTTAAATTAGGGAGTAGAAATATCGTCGGACTAAGTAGAAAAGTTGCATGTCTTGCGACATTGTGAGATACCATTTGATTGCGAGTGATAAAATATTGCAAAAATTTAGGATCAAATGTGGAGTTAATAATGGGTTGGCTTCTCTTTACAAAACTCACTAGGTGATGCGAATTATCCGGTTGAAGTGGCCCAGTAGGATACTGAAACTATACGGGGGATAAAGAAGTACGTAAATGTTCCCCTTTATTTGCAACTGAAACTTCTAGGGTGGATTTTCGGGCATAAATCGAGCTGTTCTGCTTTGAGGTGAACCTGCATTATAGGTCATATTGTTGTTTTGACATGACGAAATTAATACATCTTTGGACACTTGAATACCGAATGCTTTCCTTACGTTCTGCATAGTGAGAAATGCACCCAAGTGAGTTTAAATTTTGTTAAGTTCCCATGTGCACGTACTTTCATTGGCCGCTTTTTTCATTTGTGAGTATACCTTACCAAGAAAAAGTTTGATGCGAAATTAAGTTCCATTATTCATAGGAGAATTGAGTAATATCTATTCATTGGAGATGGGTTGATGACTTTTGCAGGGTAAGATCTATCCGATAGTGCACACCCGGACACAACGATTACTTGCTTAGGAAAATATATAAAAAGTCCAAAGAAACAATTTCATATACTTATGTGCACACCTGTATACAATAATCGAAGCAGCGGTATATAGCTTATCAGTTGTATGCTCGCCGGTCGTCTTCACTGACTCAAGCCACGAAGACACAAATCAGGGATTTCTGCATTGTGCTATCTGGCATCTAGTAAACCGCTATCGTGAAAGATCAGTAGCAGTTAAACAGAAATAAAGGCGGTGTCGGAGAATCCAGCGGCAATACACAGCCAAATTTATGGGAGAGTTGCACTCTAACGCAGTTTTCATTAACTAGGAAGATAAGGTTTGCATCTCCTGCAGTTTTTTCGTAGATTGGTGGCGCATAAAAGAGACATGGAGGTAGGACGCATCAGCCAGACCTTGGTGTTAGTTTTTCTGGTTGCGACAAATGCTCACCACATGTTAAAGCATCGCATTGTCCGTCTCAAATAGGGCATGCAAAATGTAAACGACTGGCACATCTGCAGGATAGAAGGCACCGAATACGCTAACTGAGACCAAGGGGTCAGTCGAACGTCCGCTGAATTTCTTTTCCTTCCAAATATGTGGTTTAAAAAGGCTTGTCATTCGTGTGGAGAAAACGTGAGTACAGATCCGTCCTCTTAAACCCCACATTAAATCGAGTCGTACCGAGCTTCCTGTATTGAGTAAATGTCTTCATGGAAAACCACCTTGTTTGGAATGTATACTTACCTTTCAAATATCACCCACTGCTTAATACCAAAACTAACCTAATAACACAATGCATTATAGCCGCATGGAAGGCCGTCGAAATTCCTTCTCGCGCACAGATCGATGTTTGCTTCTGCTATCACATGCGCCGTCCTTGCTTCAATTAGTCAGATATCCATGTATTGTTCCAATGAAAAGTTCCTTTGTCTCAGAAGGCACGGAGTGAACTCATAGTTCCTTATGCCGATGACAATGAGATCATTTAGCAAGGACTCTATCATGCAGTTGCAGAAGTTGCAGTTACGCACCAACACTTTCATGTCTGTGAGGTAACTCTCGAACGATTCGCTTGGAGATGGATGTCGACCAAATAATAAATACCATTGATAGGTGTCATTTGCCTGTTCTTCACAAAAACACCCCGAATCTTCTCATTACTTCCGAAAGCTCGACTTCCTTACTTGTCTCGCTTAGCTCCAGTGTCTCGAACACCGTCCTCACTTCACCACCCAGAGCGTGCCTGAAAATCGTCAACTGGTACGTCATGGGTTATGTATCCAACTGGGTCAGCGTGACGAAATCCATCCACTTTGGCTTCTGCATTCTCCAGTTCTCTGGCAGCGTGCTTTCAGTTTTCTGCAGAGCGGCCGGCAGGGGGATCGATGGCTCTCCATCAAAAACGAGCGGGTTCCGGCGCGTCGGCTTCTTCTCCTCTGTCACCATGTCAACTGACCATCCGTGAAGCAAACAGTCAAAGTCTGAGTCTCGATCAGAAATCTATTATTCATAGAACACAAGCTCATTTTATCCTCAGCGTCAATCATAGCCAATCACAAATATAGAACGTATATTCTTGCTATTTCATTCTCGGCCAGCTTTCGAGCTCCGTTCATGTCGACCTAAATGGATTGCGTATTATCATTCAGTTCGTCTCTTGTAGCGATCAACCATCTTTCAGAGTGTTGGTCGGTACTTGTTTAGCTCGATACATGGCTAAACAACTGGCACCTAAGTGTCGCATCTTACTACCACAGCATTTTCAGTCCCCAGCACTTACAGCCCCATCACAAGGTCCACCTTGAGATTGCGTGTAGCAATCCAGTCACACAAGGTGTAGACCAAATTTGATCCTCCAATTAGTCATTTACCGTTGTGCCAAGCGTTGCCCGCCGTGATCCGGTAGCCAAAGCGATAGAGGTTTCGGATACTATTCCAACGGTCACGCGTTCGAGGCCTGCTATCTCCATCTGATGAGATGGAATGACATGGAAAGGCGTCGTGGTTTTGCAGTATTTCCTGGCGGGCAACACCAATTTCCATCAGCCATAAGTTTGTTTATGTCTATAATTCTATCCTGCTTAGTAAAACCTTCACCAGCTTATCGATTTAGGCACAAAGTTTACAATCCTTAAGCTATATTTCCTTACTTGCTTGGCCGAAAAACTTAGTGCATGCTCAGTTGCGCAACAAATTTTGACCCCATTTGTGTGGTAATCAGCTCAGTTCACAGCTTAGTCACACTGTGCTTATCAAGTAGCCAGTCCACTTCTATCGTCGTGAGCTAATGAGAATTTGATAAACAAATTTGGATTGCGCTGATTGCTTTTCGCCTCCTAAACCAGACTTATTAGCCTACACTCGAATTGGTTCCCCGGCCAATTCCACCAGTTAATTAAGCCACATGTACACTATTGAGAACGAGTTGCGTGCGCTAAAAATCACTTCTCCATACCGCTAAGCGTGAATACGTTTGATCAGATCATGACAATATGAGGGCAATTCTGACTTTTTCATTTCACGAATAACTGTGAAAATTTAAAACAGTTAGTTAACTACAACAGTTTGAAAAGCTCGGAAAGAAGCCGAAGGCTTGTAGGTGCATGCCTTTCGTATCGTTTCTACAGTAACATTAACAATAATTGGTATGCATATATATTGCTGGCAGTGGATACAACCAGATGCGGACGAATGCCGGATGTTAACTCCTACATCCAGTTTAAGGAGCTTAAACCGACCAGTCCTGATAAGTTTATTTGGTTCAGAAACAAATTAAACGAAATCGAACATAAGGTCAAAACGATGTCAGTTAAAGCAAGTGTGCCATTCCAGCTCGACATTTTCAGACTTTAATTGAACTACATGCTATGTATATAGTCGTAATGAAACCAGATAATGTTTCCGGGATGGTGATAATGAACAAAGTTGAATATAATCAATTGTGCGGAATACTCAACGATCCGAGTAAATTCGAACGGCTCATGGAATTGGTGGACCTCAACAACGTCGAAGGGTGCATAGTTCGTCACCTGAAATTTATTTTCCTCCAATGCGTGATTGACTGTGATACTTATAATAGTTTGAATCCGAATGGTTGCATTATTGCATAGTTGTATGGGTCCCCAAAGGCACATAAAGGTGAAGTGACGCTCAGACCAATCATTTCAATGATGAACGCGTTCTAGCACAAACTGGTTCGTTGCCTATTGAAGCTGCTTTCTCCGTTGAAACAACAGTTTGATCCGTCTAGAGACCCATTTCAACTCATCGGCGACCTGGATAATCTCAGTCTGTCAGATAAGGTCATGTGTTACTTAGATGTAGAATATGTATTTGTCAATACCCTGCTGCATCAGACGAAGGATTTCTTGTGCGAATTAGCTGAAAAGCTTAGCTGTTCGTTAACAATTCCTACTGAAAGGTTGAAAGAACCCTTACTATTGTGCGCGGAGAATGTGGACTTTTACTTCTGCTAGACACCATACCGTCAAATTGACGGCGTAACAATAGGTAGACCGTTAGGTGCTATGCTCGCTGATTTCTTCATGAAGATGATAGAAAGAAGCATTGCTTTGAAAATAGCCCAGGTGTCATACTACAAACCATATGTCGGTGATATCTTGGTTTGTTGTTCGTCGGAGCAACAGCTCACACATTTGGTAGAAGGCCAAAACGGTGCTCATGCTAACTTACGGGTTACATGCAAAGTAGAACAAAACAACTATTTCCATATCTAGACACCCTCATAAGTCACTGGTATGATGAGTTGATTAAGAAGTCCATTCACCGAAAATCAGCTTGGTCCGGTCAATACCTGTACTTCACCAGCGTTACACAAGTGCGGTACAAAAGAACACTTTTGAACACTCCAGTTAGTCGTGCCAGACGAATTTGTTCGGCTAACTCTCTGGACGATGAGCGAGTGTTAATTACAGAAACACTAATGGCGAATGGCTACCCTCGATGATTGATCGAGGAACACAGTAAACCGCGAGGCAAAAAGGACTTGATGCACACGACAACCAAGAAGAAATTACTGATCGTATAACCTTTCAAAGGTGATCTAGCCACACTGATAAGGATTAAACGTACAATTGTTGCTATCCAAGGAAGTTACTATGTAGCACAATTCATTGTTATCAAAGGGAAAAATTTGCCCATACCTCCAACGAAGGAGGATCAGCCAATCGGCGCCAACTCACACTGTGTATACCGATTTCTTTTGATATACATGGGAACATTTACATGGACAGAAGGAATAGGACTCTTTCTCCCGGAAGGAAGTATCATGTACCGAGATGGCTTCAGCGTGAATTTGCCCAGAATTTCTACCTCCCACAAATTCCGTTCCGGCGTAGACCGCCGGCTTCCTTGATAGGCAAACACCTATTAGTCCAGAGTCACTGGACACAGCTATGCTCAAAGTTGTGTTGAGTAACGATAATCTCCGCTGTCTTCAGGTTGCTGAAGCGGTCACAATAAGCAGGATAAAGCCAGCCCTCTGCGTTCAGAAACAATTATTTTTCAGCTTAAATCTGCCTTGGGTGTATGGATGAACTTCCGTCATTCGTTCTGCACCGCAAGCGTGTCTGGTTGCATCCACTGTTAGCAATTTCAATGCATACCGGCTATTTTTCATCTTATTTAGGAGACAATACGAAATGCATGCATCTACCAACCTTCGCCTTCTTTCCGTGCTTTTCAAACTGTGTATACGACTGTGCACGGACCAGACGTAAACACAACGTAAAATAATCATCCAATGTACTTGTCTACTAGCATCGAGCCAGAAAACTTTACACCAACCACCATCAGATGGCTATCAATGACTGGAGGAAATACAATCACATCTCCGGCGCCTAAACTCAGTCTGATACATGAAACCGTCAATTGAGTATTAATCTAGATGCACACACACATCTTTTGACTCAATATGTTTTCGCTGATATACACAGAAGCAACAAGCAGTCGTACAGTCTTCTATCAGGGAAGTTGTTCAGCTTTTGTACAAACTGGATATTCTGGAATTATGGAGCGAAAGATCTCTCTATATGTCTCATACGGGCATGAATATTTCAAGTACTGGCGTTCTTTTGAATACCAGGTGAAAAATAAAGGCGTCTCTGAGAAGAAAACTTGTAAAGGGAATACAGACACTGATGTTCAGTGGTAGATAATAACATAAATGTTGGCCCAATATATACCTACACTACCTGCCATACCTCAGATATCGCGTCTTACAGGATGAATTTAAAACCGTCATTATCTTTCCCATCTAATGTAACACGATGCACGTCCTGGTTGCTACACCTTGCCACGAGCCAGCTATTACTGGACCAATACATCTCAATGTATGAACTATTGCTGGTGATCAATGGTTTAACAAAATACCAATGATGACCTTGGCGGTCAAACTGACATGATGCGCTCAACCACTTATATAGATAATTAAATTGATATCCAACAATATCCTAAAATCTGAGGGTTTATTATAGCTGTAGTGTACTGATACAAAGGGATGCAGTTGCAACTGTTAGGGATTCATAGACCGTTCGTTTGAAATGGTCTATCAGCCACAGCCAGATGAGCTCAAAAGCATATATATCTTTCCTCTTCCGATAAACCATCATGGCTGACAGAACAAGTTATCGTGAGATCACTGCTTTGAAATACCTCTGGAGAAGGGGTCTTACTTTCATAAATCACCAATGGGATATTGCGGATCAGAGGTAGTTATTGTTCGTAGATGCATTTCGCTAGCAGCGCCTAAGGGTGTCACGCATTACTATGGTAATAAATCTTAACTGGACTTCTCATCAAGTAATTGTAACCTTCTAAACTAACAAGCGTTCACTGACTATTCAGACGTTTGTTTAACTTGCACATCCACCAGCATTAGTTTGAGGCAGTTGCCGAGTTTCCTTGACACATGTAGAGAATGAATTTCGTCGATAGGATTATAAACGAAACGATCCTGGTTTGCAAATAAATTTCAGTAACTCTGTCTTTCCGTACCAGCTGTGGGTGGATGCTGCTATCTTTCCTTGTATTAAGCATACCTTCCAGACTTAGATTGCACACGAACAGACTTCTGTTTAAACGGACAGCAGAAAACTTTTGGGATACGTAAGAAATGGAAAGGTTAGAAATCTTAATAATAATATCATGGAGCACTGCTTTCAAGGTAGCCAAAACATAAAGACAGAATTTTATTTAGAGTCTTATACACCGTCCCAAAGCAATATAAGAAAGGGTTTGGAAAATGCCTCTTAAAGTCGACTAAGGTGATGGCAAGCAGAGTGACTTAGCCCGAATTTTGCAAGCAGTGGGCTCTTGACCAAACCCTAATGTTACCATGGCCAGGTGCAAATCCTCCGCAGCGGATGCGGAAGCCAAACTGGATGAAATTCATCCACTGGCTCTCACGTTACTTGCATTGAGTGGAACGACGTTAGTATTGATTGAGTTGGCCAACTTCGTTTAAATCATCTTTACTGACCTTAGTACTCCTTTCACTAGAACACTTAGTTGTTACACTTCTTGGAAATGTGCTGCCTGAGGAGAGTTATTAAAAAGAGACGGCCTCTTTACAAATTTGACCCCTTCTTTTAATATTGGCATGCTTTACGAGTCAAAAAATAATTTGTTGCATATGAGGGTAAGCATCCACGAACTGTCCACAATTTCGCAATGTTCGTAAGGTGTTACGGATGAGACGGAAGGGTTTGTACAACCTGGGTGGAGTTTTACAGCATTGAATTAAGTTACCGCGTTAGTAGAGCAAGCGTGTCTTTAGCTATACACTGGAGGAAGCCACCCAACAGATGTCACTGGGATGCGAATAGACTGCACGCACAAAAACTAAACATCGACCAACTGCTGCAGGACCGACTAAAGTTTACTGGGTCAGTATGCTAGCAAAATGGACCACGATCTATAAGGAATATATACAAACTATCTTTAGAGAAAACCAAACGACAGGAACGAAAATATTGTGACAGCAACAAGACTTACTTGTTGAAATTTATATCCTAAAACTTAACCAGTGCACTATGAAACGACTGGAAACCAAGTAAACAACACTGAAATACCAACTTTTGTCTCCCTCAACGTAAAACGAATTCCGTGGTTTATTTGATGCGCTGATTTTTAGCTATCCCACTACTTTAATTGCATCAGATAAAATTATCCTTATGACGCTTAAATCCTTCACATACATAAGTTCACTATACAGCGCTTCGATATTAAGCTTCAAGCAGCAACATTTAACTTTTGTATATGACACTAAAACATGGATGCTTTTGAAAAATAAGCTAAATATAATTTAAAATTTATTCATTTTAGTTTAATCATTTTGTACTAACATTGTGGCCTCCCATTTGACTATGCCTGATTTGCCCGGATGTTTATTTCTACGTCTGCGACGAATACACTTTAAAGTGAAGAAGAAACGTGTATCAAGCTTTGTGAAAAGAGCTTATCGTAAATAGTTTGGTATCAAACTTGGAGAGCAAAAGGAGCCATGGGCATCTTATGCGGTGTGCATTCCTTGCTGACCATAATTGCGAACTTAAATAAATGGAAATGTTCGTTAACTAATTTGAAGATACTGATAGTCTGGAGACAACCATAGATTATCAGTTTAGTTGCTATTTTTATGTAGTCCACATCATATAAAAAATTGTAAAATTCGAAGACAATTTCATATCCCAACCTAGTTTCAGTCAGAGCTATAGAGCATCCGGAAAATTAGTCTGTTCCAACATAAGTTCGAAATGTTGAAATTACAAGGGATTAATCGAATATATTAGATTCATTTTAAAGTCACAAAATTGGTGGCAGACATAGTGCAGTTGAAACAATTTCATCATTCTCTGCTACCTTTTAAGCAGATGGAACTGAATGAAATAGCTTGTGAACTATTGGGATGAATACCTTCAATGTTTACATCTACAATCTTTTTTCTCAAAAGTAATATAAAATAAGATAGTGGCACTTAGTTTCAAATGATATCGGTATGGCGTCTAGCGAGAAAGGTCATCACAACGCATGCTAGCCACTGTCAGTGACAGTGGAAAATAGGTGGTGCTATATCCCAGTTAGTTTGCAACTTATGTATCCAAGCTGACGTCCCCCAGGCTCAGTAGCTTAAGCTGCTGGCTAGTTGGCATCTGCCTCTAGCGGTCATGGGTTCGACCCCCATTAGGGGACAGAGGGACTGCACACCAGTGATGAGACCCGATAGGGCGAAACGCGTCGGGTGCTTTTCCGGACTAGACTATGCTATGTAGCTTGTGAACTATTGCGATGATTCTTAAAATGATTGCATTTAAAATATTGCTACTCACGAGTAAGGTAAAACTTAAAGTTCTCGGATAATTCGTTTGAACTACTGGTTTCTATGCTTTAAACGGTTGGAATCTGCTACGGGAAAAAGGCCAAGTATTATTATGACCGATGGAAGGATGTCTTGAAATATTTCACTGCGGATATCACATTGATTTTCAGTGATAATGTGGAGTGGCGGATGATGAAAGTGGTTCTGCCGGAATACTTACGAAAGGAAGAGCGTCTCCTATTGAAAGCTGTACTGTAACATATGTTATTGCGCACAATAGCAATTAATACTGGCCCATTTCCTTTGGTCTTTCAGTAGTCATGAAACAGTATTAACCCAAAATCATCTTGGTCTAAAATTACTACAAGGATCAAATGCTGATTTGTGTTGATTAAGATGTTGGATTTCCATCATTTGCTTCAAGGTAGATACACACTGTTTCATGTATTATGTGCCTTTGGGACAGCTAAAGCTAATATAACCATTGGATAAGAAAAGCACGGCAACTGAGAGAAACATAAATTATCTAGGAAAATTGTCCAACCGCCTTTAGTAATCGGAGACAAATCAGTT